>ML413482.1:0-11211 GCA_005239525.1 Nicotiana knightiana
AACAAATTGTTTAGCAAAAAATTCACCAAAACTTTAGCAAAAAATCTCAGGTATCATGAACATTAGTCAGATTCGAAAACTTGCAATTTGAATTTTTCTTTGGGAGAGGAGATCTGAGAAGAGACAGAGGATCGGTGAAGTGTTTTGTGCGTGATTCAAATGTGAGAAGAGACGTACGTGATTCAAATATGAGAAGAGACGGAGCTGCGTGATTTTTATATGTTATGTCAGGGGTAGAATGGTCATATTAGTGCGGATTTTTTGTCAGCTGGCTACCAAATCAATAATTTTTAAAAATAGGGTATAGGTTAAAAGGTGGCTGCTATGTAGGGCATGANCAAATCGCCCCGTGTTAGGCTGCCTCGCTTCTCAGACAAAGCCCGTTAGTGTACTATACAATTATCTGGACCCAATTGTATAGTACTCGGCCCAGTCCAAAGGTGAAATAACTATAATAGATATATACACTTTTGTTATAAATAGAATTCTATTTAAGGTGAATGTCTATATTTTAGAAAGATCTTAGGGATTTTACTTGGTGACTAAGCTACTCCTTCCCTATAAATAGATGGGTCATATTCCATTGTAATACAACCCAAAATTCAATAAGAATTTCCTCTCTTTCTCTGCAATATTGTTGTTCTTCTTCTTCTTTTATTGTTTCATTACACGTTATCATCACGAGACTCTAACCAATTGAGTAGAAGCTTTGGGATTGATCATAATGATTGTCAATTGTTCCATGAACTTCCTTCATGATTAAATTCTGGATTTAAGGTAAGTATTTTACTTTATTTTTCTCTTTTAAATTCTTGAAATTCTATAATTTGATTTTAAATGCAAGCAAAGACAATAAACTTTGATTATATTACTCTTGTAGAGTTTGCAAGAAATTATAATCATCCGAAGTGGTAAAATTTCTATGCCTTGCCATGATCAAATTCATGTATGATTGTGCGCAAAGAAGTATAAATCCGTCCCATTGAATTTGCTTCATTCTCATTCCGCTTAAGAGAATGTGATAGAAATATATGATAAGTCTGAAAGATGACAAACTTATTACCGTGAAAGTATCAATGGATGTGGACGTGGCAATATACGAAATTATAATCGTCATCATTGTGATAATGAGAATAATAAGAATTCTCAAAATAATCTTTCACACTTTGAAAGTAATATTTGTCATCGATTTGACATGAGATTATGTAAAGCACAAATAGATGATTATAGTCCATCCATGATGTGAATATGACAACATATGATTTATGAATACATATTCATTCTTGAAAGAATATGAACGTGCTAGTGGTAGTGAATATACCACACTCACCTCTAAAAGGAGGTTTGAGATGAAATAAGAAAATAATTTTATTATTATGGCATGATTGGTCATTGATCACGTACCTATTGTGATTATGCCAAAATATTATGGCAATGTGATTATTACAGGACATAAATAATAGAAGTAACATATCTTGCCTGTGATGATATTGACCATGACCACAATTGTATAACTTTCTCTTTGAAAGTGATATTCGCTATATGGATTTTGATGAATATGTGGTAGTACAAAATTAATTGAAAGTTCTAGAAGAGCCAATTATACTACTTTGGAGAAATAAAATTGATTATCAATAATGTATTGTGGCGTAGTAAGTCCCAAAGAAACTTATTGAGTTTCTAAAGTATTCGCGAAAGCGGTTGGTTATATTGAGACTATAAATAAAGGAAAGATTTCATATCTTCTATTACTACAACTTGTAGTGGGGTAATATGTATGTGAAAAGTTATCCGCTTTATTCTCCAGTTTGTACTACACAAATAAAAGAATACCACAATAAAGTGGATGCTTATTGATATAAGAACCCATATCATAATAAACTTGGAGTTTATTGCTAATTGCACACGTCATGGTATAAACCTGAAGTTTATCAATATTGATAATTTATTCAGTTGACATAATTGATTTTAGCCATGTTAATTTAAATATGATGTGCAAAAATAAAAGAGAATCCACATTGATAAATATTAAAAAACTTTTATTCTTTATGAATTCTCTTATTTTGCTTGTTCTCGCAATTATTATACCAACTAAAATTGGTATTGAATCCCATGAATGCTGGAAATATCAAAGGTGAATATAGGCTCATTAACCTGCCATGTATACCACATAAGATGCATCTATGAGATGGTTACATGTGAGATTAGTACTAACCCGCTACCTGGTATATGCGAGATAACTTGCTCAATAATTTAATTTAGAGCATATTCCATATTCTTTATTCAAGATAGTTCATCTTGATAAGTTGGTTTATATCACAATTGGTTTAGCAAAATGATTGATTGAATGCCTTCACTTAATAGCTAAACTATTGCTTATGAGAACAATGTTATCTATATCAATTTGACATACATTATATACGAAAGTATATTACATTCTCCCCTCACAACTGGCTCAGGGTCAGGAACCAAATAATTCTATTATTATTGATGTGCGGTGTATATTTGATTAACACCATAACACACAAAGATGAGTTCTCAAAGTTGAGGAAGCAAGTTAGTTTTTTTAACATGAGGGGGAGAGATGATAAACATTTGAGAAAAGGTTACGTGGAATGAATTATCAACTCTCTATAAGCATGATAATGTGATAGCGAGGATTTTCAAGGTGCAACATATTCATTCAAGTTAATATGGATGATTTATTCATCAAATCTATGGTGGCATCAACATTCAAGAAGCTAGTGCACAAGATTGGAATGTGAAGGCTCAAGGATGTGAATTGATGCTCTCATCGGGGGGAGTTAATGCGCGTTGCACTCTTTTTTTCTTACAAGGTTTTGTCCCACTGGGTTTTCGATGCAAGGTTGTTAATGAGGCAACTAAAATGCGTATTGTTAGATATGTGTACTCTTTTTCCTTTACTAGAATTTTTTTCCATTGGGTTTTATTTTAGTTAAGGTTTTTACGAGGCACATTATTTGTTGAATAGACATTCAAGGGGGAGTGTTATAAATAGAATTCTATTTAAGGAAAGTGTCTATATTTTAGAGAGATCTTAGGGATTTTACTTGGTGACTAAGCTACTCTTTCCCTATAAATAGAGGGGTCATAGTCCATTGTAATGCATTCCAAACTTCAATAAGAATTTCTACTCTCTCTTTCTCCGCAATATTGTTCTTCTTCTTTTATTGTTTCATTACAACTTTATTCTAGAAAGGCAAACATTATGAAATAATAAGAAAATATCTCTCTTTTCTCTTTTCCCTCCCGATTTAGGGTTTCTCTGCTTTAATTTCTCTCAATCGACTCCATTAGTGGAGTCTAACATGGTATCAGAGCTTTGCAATCGATCCGTCTTGCTAAGGGGTTTCATCCAATGGTAATCGTCGAGTTTGGTTCAGTGGTTTTGGTTCGAAACGGAGATGTTTAGTCGGTACGATTTGGGGACTTCTTCGAGGTTTTCTTATGTTTCTGCTCTTAGAAGACCTAAGCTTCTTCAGGTGAGCGAAGAAGGAGGGTAAAAACTCTGTCTTTCATATGCATGTCAAAATCTAAGTATGATTAGGGTTTCTTCTGTTCGTTCTCCTGTGTGATATAGTGATATCTGTATTATATTGTTCATCTACGACTTGTTATTTTGTAAAATTGTTATTATATCTGAATATGGGGAGTCCTTCGTCTGCTACTGATGGATTTGTCGAGTTCATTGTGGACTCAACTCACCCTTTCTATGTGCATCCATTTGATAATCGTGGTAGTCAATTGGTTGCTATCTATTTCTTCAATTTGTCAATTATTGGGGTGAATGGGTCTTGATTGTCACTTATATAATCAATAGGATGCCCTCTTCTGTCTTGGGCAATATTTCTCCTTTTCAAGGATTGCATGGTGTCTCCCCTTCTTATGACCATCTTAAATCTTTTGGATGCCTCTGCAATGCTACTACTCCTAAACCTAGCAAAGATAAATTCTAATCTAGGGAAATCAAATGTGTTTTTCTGGGGTATCCATGTGGTAAAAAGGGATACAAGCTTCTTAATCTCGCCAATCATTCTATTCTTTTCTCCAAATATGTGATCTTTCATGAGCGTATTTTCCCTTACTCTTTACCTTCTGTCCCTAATCATCCTTTTCCTCCTATCCTTTTGTGGATAGTGTCTCCTCATCCCTCTCCCTTTGTACCTTCTCCTCTCTTTTCTGCACCTTCTCATATTACTCATATTTCTCCTCTTTCACATCCATCTGATTTACCTCCTTCTGACTCTCATACTTCCTTATATGAATCTGCCCCCTTACATTTTTGCCATCTTCTCCTCTACTTAGAAAGTCTAGTAGGATCTACCATATTCCTCATTATCTTAAGGACTAAGTTTGCTCTTCTGCCATTTTTAACCCTGTATCTAGGATCTCCAAGGTTTCCTCTACTAAGCTGCAAATACAAGAACTTTTTTTTTACCAGCATGCTACCTCTCATCCTGCTTGGCAAGAAGCTACGGAAATTTCAGACCCTAGAGGCAAACCATACTTAAGGGAGATTGTTCTAATTCCTCCTTGCAAGAAGCCTATCCCCTGCAAATAGGTATATAAGATTAAACAAAACTCTGATAGCGCAATAGAAAGGTATAAAGTCAGGTTGGTTATTAGAGGTGACACTCAAAAGGAGGGGATTGATTATACTGAGACTTTCTCTTCTGTTGTTAAGTTCACCACCTTCAAGTGTCTTCTTTCTCTTGTTTCCAAGAGGGATTGGACTGTGTATCAACTTGATGTAAATAATGCTTTTTTTTATGGTGACCTTTATGAAGAGGACTACATGAAACTTCCCCCTGGTTTTTAGATTTCTGCTTTTGTGACTTCTGGTTCTTCTCCTTTGGTTTGCAAGCTCAACAAGTCTCTTTATGGCCTCTCAGTTCATGAAGCTATATATGTTGATGGTCTCTTTAGATTTAGGGTATCTCTGCTTTAATTTCTCTCAATAGACCCCAATAATGGAGTCTAACACCCTGCAGATATAAAAATGTAACAGGGATCACACACATACCAATGTTCACTTATCTTTGCCAGGGGAATGTGCTATTCCTTTTAAAGTCATTACCATATGGTCATCACTCATGAATGCTTAGTTGTGGACTTGTAAACAAGACAGCTGAGATTGCGCAAGTTTACTTGGACTTTGTATCTACAGATTTGGGTCAAAAGAGAGTTTGGTCGTTCGACCCATTATATATTGTCTTTGGTGATAAAGGGCGAAGTTCACCTGTAATCACTTTTAAGAATGCTATTTAAAATATATTTAAAGATTAGTCAAAATATCCAAATTTTATGACTAAGTATCCTAAAATTTTATATCATAAATTCTTGAACTGCTAATTAGGAATTCAGGATTTAATGTCCTAAATTTTTTGAGCTGCGCTAATTTGAATTTCAGGTCTAATTGTCCTAAATTTTGGAGTACCTGGTGTCATTTGGTTTGAGCCCAATTACACTGTAGCAAGGGATACATTGCCATGGTTTAACAAGTGTGATAGACGGTAGTGCATGTCCGTTTCGCGGTAAACTAAAGTGAAGGCGCTAAAGGGAGTCAAAGGGACCCAAAAAGTTACATTTCATTTCCATGCTTGGATCCACTTAAATCTAAAAGTAATTTTAATTACTTCGCTGATAGTTTTTTTTTTTTTTTCCACCCGGTATTCGGTATTTATATTGGAGCTCGACTAATTCAAATTCGTGCCGGAAAATTCCACAATGAGGGGTAAAGCGTTACCATACAAAGGCGACTTCATACTCAGGGGCTCGAAACTTCGCTGGTAGTTGTATGTATGTAAACTAATTAAGTGACACATCTACAGAAGAACAGAGAGATGAATATATACTACTATAAGAAATAATGTTCAATTGTCTTATCTAAGGAGAAGAAAAAGAAACTTAAGATTACAATGATGTGTTCTCTTTTAATTGGATGCTAACCCTCAAGAGTTGTTAATGGTATAACAGGAATAATATTTCTTTTACTTTTTATATAGTTAATTATCTCTTACTATAAAAATTCACCAAGCTAAACTGTCTCGCGATAAAGCAAATATAACATTCAATTGCTGTAATTTCAAGAAAAAAGAAAAATATGCCGTGAACATCCATAAGGTTACCATTGATCATGCATGAAGTTTGGCAGTAAAAAAAAAAGGAAAAAACATCAGCGTTGAGACCATGTGATATTACAGTGTTTCATCAGAGCCATATTGAACTTTAATCATAAAATAATGTCACTCTGAGATTCTTACCAATTAAAAAGATGTGGTCTTCCTGTTTTGACCAGTGCAACTGATTAGAATATTAACGAATCAAAACACTGATACTATAGCATTTTTTAACTACATTTAGTACATCTAAGGAGCTAGAAAAGACAAAAGTATTGCAATATGAGGGTGCTAATACAAGGCACAAGATAGAAAAGACCTTATCTGAAGAGTCATGCATCAAACAAAGCAAAACTGGGTTAGTACTAGTTTCCTATAGCCAAAATTGTGGAGCTAAAACAAAAAATTTACATGGTTTTCATGGATTTGATCCGTGGAAAATTTGGTAATTGTTGATTGGAGGTTTGTGACGGGGTTTGCTTCCTGATCCTGGACCTCCACTATAGTCTTTGTTCATCATGTTCAAAATCTCATTCGCATCTTCCAGAAGTTTCTCTGATTCAAGCTTCTGAAAAGACTCACTATTATCAGTTTGATCTGTTGAAGCAAACTTATTGAGTGAATTCCCCGAGTTGCTGCAGCCATTTTCTGGGTTTCTTGAATTTTTGTTCCTAGTGTTCTCATCACATGACTGCATCTCGAAAATAATAACATGGAAATTAGTCAAACTAGTCTCAAACAACTAAATATATTTATTACGCATAATTAAGGGGAGGATTTAAAAGAGTAACCTGGTTATGTATTTTGTTTCGCGAATTACCAAGCCGACTGGCTGAACCATTGCTGTTTCCTGCATTGTCAACGAGGAAATACGCAAATTCAAAAGTCATTATTCCCTTTCTTTACCCTTCCTTGTTTCCAGCGAACTAACTAGTTTCACCCAATGCAAATTAAATAGTCTGATTGAACAATTTAGACACTTTTTGAAACGAGGCAGGAGAGACCATAAAATAAAAAGTCATAAAAGAAAAGATATATCTCCATTCACTTTGCTTGTAAAAAGAATAGATGCACTACAAAGAATTGCGATACATGAGAATATGAAAATTCTTCTAAAATTTTCTTTGATTTTCTATTGGATACATACAAGTATACTAGCCATTTTCACAAGAAAATCTAACTTAAAAAGAAAGGAAAAAAAACTAGTTAGATCTATAAAGGCCAAAAAGTTTTCTCTTATTGAGTTCTCTCTCACTCAGTTATTCTTAGGGGGATGCGGTCTTGCCATGTGATAATCAGCATTTAGAGCCACGAAACTTCCTGTATTGACCTTCACTGAATGGCTACTACTCATTTTACTTGACATTACTCTCAACTTTCCCTCACTTTTTCGGTTTAAATTTCCAATAGAATGGGTTGCACTTGCACCTGAATTCTTTGAATCTTCCTCTGTCTTGATCCTAGCTTCCACTTGCTTCATGTTTTTCTTCATATTCCTTCTTTCTGCCATCATTTTTCTTCCATTAGTACTGAGTACAGCAGCTGCTGGTACACCATCCAAAACTTCCTGAATTTCCAGTTACAAATTAACCTCCTTTTTCAGAGTTGACATAATTCGAGTGTATTGTAACTAAATCAGAAATCAACTCAACTTAAAGAATTAATTAGTACCTTCTCCACACTCTGATGACTCCTAGTTAGTTCCATGGTAAAACCATTTTCTGCTTCATGGACCACAACAAATATTTAATTAGATTTTCATAGGAAAAAGAAGGAACTAATCTATTGATTTAGTAAAACTGAAAACATATTGATGACTGGGGAAAGAAAAAAATTACATTACCTTGGTCAGTATGAGCAATTGAAACTTTTAAGGTTAGGAAAATGAACAACAGAACAAACATAAAAGAAGTTAAACTTAAGGAGACCATTTTGATAAATTCTTTCTTTTGGTGAAGGGTATATTTGTTACTACTCTGCGACAAAGGAGAGGATGCACATGAAAGGAAAGTGGGAGATTTATAGAAAGCCCAAATTCCAAACCCAAGTCAAAGCTAGGGTTCGAACAACTAACTTTTTGTCATTGCTTAAAAAAATGGTATTACTGGGCAGAAAAAGTATTTGGGAAAACTCAAAAGAGTTATACTAATAGGAAAGGAGCAGTGAACAAAATAAAACAATGTCTTTTCTTGGTAGATTAATTCACCGGGATGTTAGGGAAAAGGGCTATGATAGCGTGGAATGGAAGATACAGTTGTCTGCCGCCATGCATGCTACGAGGATTAGTTTGTTTTTGTTGTTAACTAAACATTTCATTTTTCACGCACTCCCTTACTTCAATTTAAGGGTCTACTTAGACTAGCTTTTTCATTTTAAAACTAATTATTACCATTAAGGTATAGAAGCTGGGAGTCTGTTATTTTTATATGATTAGCAGTTGATTTTATAAGCATATATATAAACTCTCATGTCTAATTAAGATCTGACGATTTTCAACCTTGCTCATTTTATGTACTACTCACTTTTTTTGGGTATCATTATATTTAGTTTTTCATCTTCTTTTTTTCTTTTTGGCCTTCTCTCATAAAGTTAATATTTCTTCTTGGATACTTGGTCATTCGGGAATGGGGTTTTTGCGAGGGTCATGGAAACTTGAGGTCTACTTAAAGAGTGTAATTTAAATTATTACAAGTTTTATTTAATACTACTCCGGTTCATTTTAATTGGTTTTTAACTGTTTTTATATATAATGATTAATTCATCTTTTAGCATAATTAACAATGATATTGATTATATTAACTTTAATTTGTTCGTTAAAAATATAACAAATAATTCTAGACTCTTTACTCCAAGGACAACTTTGTAAGTTTTTTTATATCTGAAAAAATCAAATAAACAACAAAAGAAATACTAAAAAATCAATTCAAATGGACCCGAAGGAGTAGTATTACATCACTATATAATTACTTCTTGGCAAAAGGGTGAACCTAACTCTAGAATTTAGGAGCCTGTCGGTCCTGGTCAAATATTAAACGCACATGATTAGTGAATTCTCTCATGTATCATTCGGTGTATTTCACTTATAGTTAGAAGCAAATTCAGAATTTAAACTTTATGAGTTCAATCTTTAAGATTTTTATTATTGAGCTCATTATATTCTTGAAGTTATGAATTCATATTTATAATTTATTACAATTTTTAAATATAAATTTATACTCTACATCATAAATTATAGGTTCAATTGAACTCGGTGTTATAGAGCTACATACACCCCTATTAATAGTATAAACTATAAGTATTCTATTAGTTAATGAGCATGGTGATTAGCGAGCAGAGTTCCCAAGGAGTCAGTCAGGGGGAGAACCAAAATATTGTCGAAGAGGAAGTAGAAGAACATGGGCAAGTGGTAAAATAAAACGAAACTGCCTTGAATCACTCAGCATATTATAATTAATATAACCACCTCTTTAACTTTACAGTTAGGTTTTAACAAACAGGTCCAGAACACGAGGGCTCGCCCTCCCATTTTTTATCTGTGGGTGCAGCTTGTTCTTTAGTGTCTTCAACTCTAATTCCAATCAATGGTTTGAGCCGAATTAGTCATTTGGCTTTGAGCTCTACGTAAACAAACAGTTCTCTGAAAATGTAATTACCAAGTTCAACTCATACAAATTTTTATTTAACCCACAGTCATTTACCTTTAGGTGTAAACACACAGTTTGCGAGAAAATCGAACCATAAATTGTGTGAATTTACCGACTAACTGGAAATTAATAAGCTACTCATCAATAGAAAACTGAGACTTTAGCTTGTTGCTTTCTTGCTCCGGCTGTGTGAAATGGACGTAAAATCAAACATTAAGTTAAACAAAAACTGCTCTCTACTCTGTTCCCTTTGTTTAAAATTACTACTCTCTTCGATCCAAAATAAGTAATTTTTTTATTATTTTCACGTATATTAAAAAATTTATTTTTTAACATTAATTATCAATGAAATTGACCATATTAACATTTATTATCTCTTCATATACATACTCTTAACACATTCTCTAACATTATTTACTACAAAGGCAACGTAAGGAAAAAATAATTAATTCATTTTTAAAATATAAAAAAATCATTTATTTTAGACCATAAAAAATCACTTATTTTGGACCGAAGATAGTGGTATTTTGTTTAAGCTGGCAAAGTATCTTTTAGTAATTAAAATAGTACTAGGGGGATCGACAATGAAAATGTGGTGATAGAGTCGGACATTACAGCTGAAAATACTAGAACCGAGGATGATGGAGTCTTGACCGTGGACTAAGTATGCTTAGAGAAAAGCTGTAAAGTAAATTTCGAACAAATTAAAGAAGACAGACAAAAGCGTTGAGACAAAGTGTGAAACTATGAAGATAACTTTTGCTCTTTGCTTCACCATTCCTCGTTGACTAACTTCCCTTCGAGACCCAATTGTGTAAAACACTAAAACTTACTAGAAAGGTAATCCCAAATTTATTTATCTTTTCTTAAAATCTATAAAATTGACTACATTTATAAGAACTTTCTATTGCTAAATTTTTGTTGACCTATTAGTTTTTTCATATTAATATACTTAATTACTGATATAACTCCTACCGTTCAAAATATATAACACTTAACACCCTTGTAAAATAAAATATTATTCAAACTATATTATGCACAATTTTCATTGTATACGAGGGTTAAGCTATGATTTCAAAAGTACAAGGATTGTATCTACAACTGAATTATTTCACGGAAGGGTTTATTGTTACCAAAAAATAAAAAGCATTTTAGTTTGCTTTAGGAGATTTCCTGAAAAAAACAAAAATACAAAGCAATCTAACTTCTCACGTCCTCTCCTATTGATAATCTACTAAAATTACTTCGCTTTCATTACACCTCTGTCTACTTATATATATATATATATATCAGATGCCTTTTTTTCCTTTTCTTTAACATACTTGATCAGTTGATTGCATGATCATCTAGTTTTCAAATTTTAGCTCTTGACCGGTATTACTGCTTCTGTATCTCAGGAATTGCAAACACCCCCCCCCCCCCCCAAG
>ML413485.1:9067-33087 GCA_005239525.1 Nicotiana knightiana
GGTGAAGAACTAGCAGATTGGGTGTTAGCACTTGAGGAAAAAGAGGTATGGAAACAGGCTCTCGAATTTTATTCATTACATTTAGAGAAAAGTGAGAACCTGTCAGCTGAGCTATCTAGTGAAGCACCACCCATGTTAGAACCGAAATTGGAGGATACTGATGAGGTAGAAAAGATACTAGATTTAACCAAAGACATCGAGGATACATACTTTGTTGAATCTAGTGTCGTTATTGTTGAGGATGCTGGTATACACTTCAACCATATGTTCCTATTGTGTTTGGGTAATGATATGCAAATAGAGTTATCCGAACCACCTGATGAGTTGAGGGATAAAGAATAAGACGCCTACATTATTGATTTCTTCTTGCCAGAGAGTAAGGAGTACACATTTTGGCGAAAGGCCAAGAAACGCAGACTATTACAGGGTTTTATTGGGCCAGGCAGATTTGTTCAACCACCCCATGAGCATGATCATAGAGCAGAATCAAATATGGGGGTTCAATTCAAAAGTTCAAAGTGGAGGCATAAAGTAATTAAAGCATGTGCTCAAAGGAGCATGAAAGCGAGGGGATGTCGACACTAGTGGACCAGGGAGTTTCTTACACCTTCCTTTTATTTCCTGTTTTGTCTATATGTGATGCACTGAGGACATTGCATGATTTAAGTGTGGGGTGTTGTAAGTAATTGTTGTGATTTGTGGTGTGCATTCTTATTAGTAGTTTTAGTTTTTCATGTTTTTCATGTTGTTATTATTTTCTTTAGAAATATATGGACTCTTCCTGACGATGGATCTCCTAGAAAGTTTTCTTGAAGGAAGTAAGTCTAAAGAAAATAACAAAAAGATTTTTTTGTTTTAGGTAGTGTAGTAATTCCCCCTTGGTTTTTCTTTGAACCACGGTTCTTTTCCAAGGTTTTTCAACTGAACCGGGTGTAGGTAGTTTTTATTTTATTTTTAAGAGTAGGAGTCACATGGTTAAGGGCTTAATAGGAGCAATATCTCGAAACGTGTTAATACCTTGAGAATAGTCAATACTTTGGTTGTGACGCTTAGACTCAATTTTTGACTCTAGAATAAATACCTTAAATCATGGATTCTTAAGACTTTCTTAACTTCTTTGACTGGAGTGTCGTGATAGAGCCAATCTTGAGTGAGTTATGTTCCATGTGTGTGTGAGATTTGAATGTTATTCTGTGTATTGCATCTGATGTCTAGAACTTTCCTCGTGTGTGTATGAAGCGATATAGAAGTTTTATTCAGTCTTGGAAGTGATATAGGCATTTCTTTCTTGAGCCAATTATCTATATTTTACCCACCTATTTGTGTTGTATCGTCGTTAACCCCGTTGAGCCTAAAATCCTGTTTCTTNAAAATGAAAAATTGTGTTGTGTTGAAAGAAAAATATATATGGTGACTCTTAACGTAATTGTGCTTAAAGAAATACGGGGTAATCACATTGTTGTGAAGGTGGAATTTGGTTTTATTGAGTTTGAGGTTGAATGCGAAAGTATATGTATTAAAGTGCTTAGGGAGGTGTAGTCACTCTTATATCCAAATGTATCCTACCCGTCCCGCAGCCTACATTACAACCAAATAAAGTCCTACTTGATCCTAGACTGAATGAGCTCGATTAGTAGAGTATTACACTACGGGCAAGCCTATGGTACATCTTGAGTGGCATATGAATGTTTTATTTCTAAGAGCGAGTGAATTCTTTCGATATTGAGTTCCTAAGTGTTCTTAAATTTTATTGTGTGAGGAACTATCTCTTTGATTTGGTGAGGGCACATGATTCATGACGGAAAGGTAATGTTGTTGACCTCTAAGTTAGAGTAGTTAGTGAATTGTGAATAAAGAATGGTATTTGTGAGTCGATTATTGAGGCGAGGATGTCACATCTCTGTGTTTGAACTGTTTTAAATATTCTTGGTATAACGTGTTAAGAGGTTTGCGTAATAAGTTGTGTACATGAGTGTAGTTTTATTGCTCGAGGACGAGCAAGGGTTTAAGTGTGGGGTCTTGATGCGAGAGTAAAATTCATAGTTTAACATGTAATATACCTTACATTTGAGGTGCTTTAATGATAAAAATACACTTGTTATGTGCTTAATGGAGTTTATTTCATGTGTAGGTGAATTGGAGATGGAAACGGAGCTAAAGGGATGCAAATACGTCGAAAATACGTAAAAGGAGACACCCGGGGGATAGCCGGGAGTTTGCCCCCTAAAGCCTGAGCCTACCTGGCGTTAGGGGGGCGTTTACCCCATAAGGCCAGGCAGCCCCTGGCGTTAGGGGTGCGTTAGGGCCCAAACTCCAGGCCTGCCCTGGCCTTAGGGGTGCGTTAGAGCCCAAACGCTCGGCGTCCTCAGTTTCAGCCAAATCCGAGTTTTGACGAGTTAAGTGTTTCCCGATTGAAATAGAAGTCTCCCACATGGTTAGGGTTCGCCCTAAACATATAAATAGACACCAAACAACACAACTGAAGAATTCGAAGAGAGATGGAGGACATTCGGAAGGATTTCAAAGGATTCAACAAGAAAATACCATAGTGGTGACAAACATTAATTTCTACATTTAGTATTCATTACTTTGTATTTCAATTATGCAATTTATTTTAGTTTTGATTCTCAATAACATGAGTAGCTAAATTCTTTAGTCTAGGTTTTTGGTAGAACCCGTTGGGAATGAATTCATTGTGATATTAATATATTTTGGCTGATTAATCTTTTTTTGTTCAACTACGTTCTTATTGTAGTTGATTGAAAGGGCCCTTGATTAACTATTCCTATTTATTATGTATCTACTTGAGAGAGAGTGCATATTTAGGTAGTTGCTTGAACAACACCACTCCCGGAGTATAGACGAAAGTCATAACCGAGGGTTTAGAGGTTAGATTAGAGATAACGATACCTCGGGTGCAATCTAAAGTGAACTGTATTGCGATCTAGCTAGCGTAACTTGAGAGAGTGCGTCTAGTAAATTATCATAATTACTTGAGAGAGATTTATGATAGTTAGAGCGTTCATGATTGACAGAGATAGCCAATTAAACTATAAGAAATATCCAAGGAAGAATTCACCAACGGGGGAAACCATAACCTTAGACCCTTTATTATCATTGTTACATTAAATTGTTAGTTAATTGCTAGTTTATTATTATTGATTGTAGAATTAGTTAAACATCACCAAATTGATATTCAAAGTCTTGAGAAACTTGATTTAGCAACAGTTTAGTATTTTATATACTCAATTGATACGTAAATTCCCTGTGGGATCGACTCTGGGGTAATACCCCGGATTATATTTGCAACGCCCGCTTAGTCTTTTATTAGATATAGTTGAGCGTGATCAGAAACCCTCCACAAATCGGCGATAATAGCGTGCTAGGCCCAAAAAGCTCCTGATTTCTGTAGCTGAAGTAGGACGCGACCAACTCTGAACAACCTCAATCTTCTGAGGATCAACCTTGATACCCTCTCCGGATACCACATGCCCCAAAAATGCCACGAAATCCAACCAAAAATCACACATGGAGAACTTAGCGTATAGCTTCTGTTCCCGCCAGGTTTGGAGCACAACTCTCAGATGCTTCGCATGCTCCCCCAGGCTACGTGAGTAAATCAAAATATCATTAATGAAGAAAATGACGAAGGAATCAATATACGGTCTGAACACCCTATTCATCAAGTCCATGAATGCTGTTGGGGCATTAGTCAAGCCAAAGGACATCACTAGGAACTCATAATGGCCATATCTCGTACGAAACGCAGTCTTCAGAACATCTAAAGCCCAAATCCTCAACTGATGATACCCTGATCTCAAATCAATCTTAGAAAACACACGAGCACCCTGCAACTGGTCAAACAAATCATGGATGCACGGCAACGGATACTTGTTCATAATGGTAACCTTGTTCAACTGGCGGTAATAAATACACATCCACATAGACCCATCCTTCTTCTTCTTCACAAATAAGACTGGAGCACCCCACGACGATACACTCGGTCTTATGAACCCCTTAGCTAACAACTCCTCAAGCTGCTCCTTCAACTCTTTCGGAGCCATACGATACGGAGGAATGGATATAGGCTGGGTTTCTGGAGCTAAATCAATGCAGAAATCAATATTATGGTCCGAAGGAATGCCCGGAAGATCCGAAGGAAATACATCAGCAAACTCTCGAACAACTGGTACGGAATCAATCGTCGGAGACTTGGCGGTGGTGTCCTGCACATAGCCGAATATGCTAGACAACCCTTCTCGACCATATGTCGAGCCTTCAAGAATGAAATAACCCCGCTGGCTGCGCTAACTGAAGAACCCCTCTACTCAAGCCTAGGTGACTCAGGCATAGCTAAAGTAACTGTCTTGGCATGGAAATCAAGCACGGCATGATAAGGAGATAGCCACTCCATGCCTAGAATAACCTCAAAATTAACCATGTTGAGCAATAAAAGGTCAGCTCTGGTCTCGAACCCATAAAAAGTGATCACAGGAGACCGATACACCCGGTCTACCACCACAGAATCGCCCACAGGAATGGACACATACATAGGAGATCCCAAGGAGTCACGAGAAACATCCAGAAAAGGAGCAGATAAGGCTGAAACATATGAATAACTGGATCCTGGATCAAATAATACTGAGGCCTCTCTACCACATAATAATACCTGTGATCACCGCGTCTGAGGCCACTGCATATGATCTGGCCGGAATAGCATAAAACCTAGCTGGAGCACCTGAAGACTGAGCCTTACCGAAGTTAACAGGAGCTGTCTGACCTCCGCCTGACTGGCCTCCACCTCTAGGACGACCCCTGCCGACCTGTCCTCCACTTCCAGGTGGCCGGACTGCTGGTGCTGAACTCATAGGCTGATAAACCTGCTGTACTTCCTTGCCCCAAAACCGGGGACAAGCCCTCTTCACATGGCCCAGCTCCCCGCACTCGTAACATCTCGCAAGTGACATATCCTGCTGCCCCGAAGAAGAAGAATCCTGAATGGCCGGAGGGCAATGTGAGCCCTCAGGCATAGCACTAAAATTGGAACCGGAGGATCTCTGGTGAGTGGAGTACCCACTAGGAGAACCCTGAATAGCTGGAGGACGATAGGAGCGCTCTGGCACTAAACTGGGGCCTAACTGGGACACTTCGGGGAGGTGGCGGAGGTGCTGAATAAGAAGGCCTGCTGGACTGACCAGCCCCATACTCCTAGCTGGGGCATCCCTGAAATCTCCTGAGAACGTAGCCATCTTATCCTACTTACCCTGCTCCCTGCTCCTCATCCAATAACCCTCGGCCCTGCGAGAAATCTCCACTACGAGCTGATAAAAAGTTCCCATCTGTACCTCTCGAGCCATGGTGGATATAATACCTGGATGCAACCCTGCTACAAAACCTCCGAACTCTCTCAGCATCGGTGGGCAATATCATAAGATCATGGCGCGACAACTCGGAAAATCTGGCCTCATAATCTGTCACGGACATCTGCCCCTGCTCTAACCGCTCAAACTGACCCCGCAACTCTTCCCTCTCAGAGGGTGGAATATATCTGTCCAAGAACATCTTTGTGAACTGCTCCCAAGTGATAACAAGAGAATTGGCTGGCCTGCTAAGAATATAGGACTGCCACCACCTGCGAGCTCTGCCCTCTAACTGGAATGCAGTGAAGTCCACCCATGCGACGCTAAGATCCCCATGTTGTGCAGTCTATCCATGCGCCTATCAATGAAGTTCTGGCATCCTCACCTCGCTCACCCCCGAAGACTAGAGGACGCAAATGAGTCCATCTGTCTAACATCTTATGTTGGTCTCCATCCGCAGCTGGCCTGGGCTCCGGTGTTGTCGCTATAGGCTGGGTACCACCCACGGGCAGTGTAGCTGGGGTGTGTTGTAATGCTGTTTTCGGTCCTGTGGCCTAAGCAATAGGGATCTGGCCTCCCCCTCCCGCCTGAGAAGTGGCAGGATCTGCTGGAAATAAACCATCATGGGACATGGTGTCCATAAATCTTATCATACGGCCCATAACTGCCTGGAAGCCTGGCGCCGTCATAAAGTCTACGGGTGCAGGATCTGCTGGAGGCACCTCGTCCTGCTCCTCTAATAAGGGTTCGACTAGTGTCGGGACCGGAATAGCTCTGGGACGCCCTCGTCCCCTACCACGGGCCGGTGCCCTCCCCCGACCTCTACCGCGGCTTCAGACAGCGGGGTAGCAGTCCCTCCCGGGTCTGGAACATCAGATGCACACGTTCTCACCATCTGTGAGAGAATAGAAGAATGAATTTAGTAAATCATCGACTGCACGATAGAATGGGAACAAATAGAGGTTTCCAAACACCCTGTAGCCTCCTGAAGATAAGTACAGACGTCTCCATACCGATCCGCAAGACTCTACTAGGTTTGCCCGTGACTCGTGAGACTTACGTGAACCTAGTGCTCTGATACCATGATGTCATGACCCAAAATCCCACACGGGTCGTGATGGCGCCCAACACCGAAATTAGGCAAGCCAATAGTTGTTTACTAGTGAGGTTTTCCTTATTAACATACAAATCCCACATATTTCCCAAAGTTTTAAACTTAACTCATTTAAATAAAAGCGGAAACATTTACCAATTTTAATACATACAGCCAAAAATGATCGTGATCCAATATATCTATATATATATATATATATCTATATACAGTCCCAAAATAAGAGTCTACTATGTGTGTGCTAGGAACTAGTGTCACAAGTCAACAGGCGAACTAGTAGAATATACAAAATATAATGCAAGACTGTACTGCTGTCTGAGATGACTAGACAAAATATTGACAAAAGATAACTCCATAGCACAAATAAGAAACGTCAGGGGATGAAGCTCACCATGGAGTCCGGTACGGACCATAAGTCAAGCTCCGGTCGGATAACCAGAAACACCAGCCTCAGAACCTGTACAATTAAGTATAGAAGTGCAGCATGAGTACATAATATAAATGCACCTAGTGAGTATCCCGCCTAACCTCAAAGAGGTAGTGACGATAGGTCGACATGACACTCACTACGATCCAACAGTAATAATGTAAACAGGATATACGGAATGCAGTAGACATGTGAGACAGTAAGCAACATATATCTATCAAATACGGAAAACCAGGTAAGTACTGAAAATAAGCAACAATGTGCACTTTCCCCTTTCCCCCAAATATTTGTAGAGTCAATATCAATGGAAAACATTACCAATAGCTTCAAGCGCACACAAGGATAGGACAACCGGCCTGAGTCATAAGGAAATATCTAGACACGAACTCATATATATAGTTAACATAAAGCTCCCCTCGATCACGAATCATACCTGCGACTCGAGTGCTGACTCATATATATAATTAACATAAATCTCCCCTCGATTGCGAATCATACCTGCGACTCGAGTGCTGACTCATATATATAATTAACATAAAGCTCCCCTCGATCGCGAATCATACCTGTGACTCGAGTGCTGATTCATATATATAATTAACATAAAGCTCCCCTCAATCTCTAATCTTACCTGCGACTCGAGTGCTGACTCTTATATAGAATTAATATATATATACCGGACTTATCAATAAGCTTAGTCGAGGCTATACTTGTAACAAAGGTCTATTCACCTGAATTTCAGAGGCAGCTCTTTACCATTTTTGCATACTAGTTCAAAGATAATAAGCATACTGGTTCAAAGATGATAAACAACTCAAAGTTTGGCTAAAGATACACATAAGGCACGTAATTGCATGCTCGTGAGCCCTAAAGCTACCCGACATGATAAACTAGTCGCTATGTACGGACTCTCGTCACGTTGTAATAGCTCCCAAAAAATTTATACACAGCATATATAACACATATGGGGACAATTCCCTCTTACAAGGTTAGAAAGGAGACTCACCTCGTGTCGAATCTACCCCTCGGACCAAGGATGCGCCCGAATCTCCGAACTCTACACCCGAAGACGCAACTAGCCAAATACGGTACAATGACATCAATGCATGCTCAAAATAGGGAAAATTATCCTAATTTTTCAATAACTCAACATTCTTGAGAAATTCCCAAAATCCAACCCCGGGCCCGCATGCTCGGATTCCAACAATTCTCGAAGGGAACACTCACTACAAGCCTAAGGATTATTAATATACCATTCTTACTTGATTTCATAGCAAATTCACGGGAAAATTCTCAAATTATCACAAGCTCTATGTTACTACCCAATTCTTGATTTTTCACTAATTTAGGTAGTTAATTAAGCTAGAATTCCATGCATGAAGATAATTCTTGAGTAAAGTTTACTTACCCTAAATGATCAGATCGATAGCCCCTCAACAATGGTGGAAAATCGCCCAAGGAAGAAGAAGGAAATGAGAAAATGGGTTTAAAACCCATGTATAAAAACAAACTGTCTGGACAGTGTTTTCGCACCTGCGGCTCGAGGACCGCACCTGCGGTCTCGCACCTACAAGAGAAATCTCTCACCTGCAGAAATGGGCTGGGGAGCCTGGGCCCACACCTACGGAGTGGAGACCGCACCTGCAGCTCCGCTCTTGCAGAATATTGTGCGCACCTGCGATAATTGTCCAGGCCACTAGGGGATCGCATCTGCGACTTGGAAACCGCACCTACGGTCACAGCAGTACAGGTGCACCAGCAGCTATGTTTTGCTGGTTTTAGCCCTGTTAGGTGCCCGAGAGGCACATGGGCCCACCTGAGCCCTAGTCCAAATATACCAAAGATCCCCAAATCATAATACGGACACGCTCGAGCCTTCGGAACACCCAAAACAACGCGAAAACTCAAAATCACACCCCAAACCCCAAGAACCAAACTTAAGAACTTTAAGTTTTCTAGACTTCGCTAATCACGCACCGAACTGACCAATACAACTCGGAATGACACCAAATTTTGCAGGCAAGTCATAATTAACATAACGAAACTACTCCCGGTCTCGGAATTCTGTTCGGACCTCGATAACACCAAAACACGTCCCAAACCAAAATATGAACCTAAGGAACTTCTTATTTCAATATTGGGCGCCGAAATGCCCCTGGGTCATCAGAAACCCATTATGAACATATTGCCCAGGTCCAAAATCACAACACGAAGCTACCGGAACCGACGAAACTTGATTTCGAGGTCGATTATCCAAAATGTTGACCGAAGTCAAACTTGGCCTTACATGCCAACCTTAGGGAACCAATTATTCCTATAGCACTCTAAACACCTCCGAATACCGGACCACCAGTCCCTGCAAGTCATAAATCATAAAAGCCACTATGGGAAGTTTCATTTGGGGGAACGGGGTCCGATAATGAAAAATGACCGGTCGGATCGTTACATGAAGTCAGGGAACATTTAATAATTTTTGGGATAGTCAAGGGGTACACTCGTTGGCTTTATCAAGAAGCATTCTCTCTTAAAGGGAAAATCACCGACAATAATGAAATAAGACAAGAAGAAGTAAGAAAAAAGCAAGGTGATGATATATTTGAAATGATTTATGATGTTGCTGGACAAAATATCATGGATTATTCTAGTGGGGTTAAGCGCAAACATGTTGATACTTCGGAACCTGCTTCTGACTTTTCCAAATTGTTGGCGGATGCTGCGCAACAGCTTTATCCTGGTTGCGAGCAATTCTCCAAGTTGTCACTAGTTGTGGAACTGTTCCAAATTAAGTGTCTTTTTGGGTTGAGTGATAAAGCAACTGATAGCATAGTGAAGTTAAGCGAGCACTTCCTTCTGGTGGAACTTTACCAGAATCATTTTATGGATAAAAAAAATTGATTCGAAATTTAGGCCTTCGTTATGAAAAAATACATGCTTGCGAAAATGATTGTATGTTATTTTGGAAACATAATGTAAAAGCTGAATCTTGCTTGGTTTGTGGTGAGTGTAGGTGGAAATCAAGAGAAGGTCAAAAAGCTAATGGGGTTACTTCAGGAAAGATTGAGAAGAAAGTTCCTCAAAAATTTCTACGTTACTTCCCCTTGAAACCAAGATTGCAAAAGTTATTTATGTCATCAGAAATAGCTTCAGACATTACACGTACATCATAATCAGCGTTTGAAAGATGGGGTTCTTAGACATCCAGCTGACTTCGATGCGTGGAAACACTTTGATACATATAATCCGGGATTCGCTAGAGATCTTCGTAATGTTAGACTTGGATTAGCACCTGACGGGATAAATCCTTTTGGTAATTTAAGTGTTTCTCATAGCACTTGGCCAGTGATTCTTAGTGTATATAACTTACCCCCTTGGATGTGCATGAAGCAACCAAATTGCTTCCTCTCTTTGTTGATACCTGGTCCTAAAGCTCATGGAAATGACATCGATGTCTATTTAGAACCTTTGATAGATGAATTGCATGAATTGTGGTATAATGGAGTCTATACATATGATGCTTCAAGAAAGGAGAACTTTTGTATGTGGGCTACACTCTTATGGACTATAAATGATTTTCCAGGATATGCATACTTGTCTGGATGGAGCACAAAAGGAGCTTTGGCTTTCCCTTCATGCAATAAAGAGACTCCATCTACTCGTCTAAATTACGGTCGTAAGTTCTCTTACGTGGGTGCTCAGGTTGAGCCATTTAAACTACAAGAATTGTTGAAGTGGATCCTTGATGCTTATAGAACATAGAATAGTCATTCAATGACACCAGTGAATCCCCGAGACAATAGAGCATTGGAAAGTCTTGCATACCATTGGCGTGAAGCCTTTTTGAGACTATATAATGACTTACGGAGATGACAACCATGATGAGGGGATGGAACAGATAAACTAGGTGGTGGTCGCATGAAAAACTCCTCATCCAATTCACCATGAAGAGAAGCATTATTGACATCCAACTGGAAAATAGGTCATTCCCGTTTAACAGACACACTAAGAATACAATAGATGGTGGTCATCTTCACAACAGGGAGAATGTTTCGGTATAATCTGTAACGACCCGACCGGTCGTTCTTCGTTATCGGACCCTGTTCCCCTAAATGAAACTTCCCATAGCATCTTATTGTGATTTATGACTTGCGGGGGCGGGTGGTCCGGGATTCAGAAATGTTTAGAGCAATATTGGAACACTTGGTTCTTTCAGGTTGGCCTTTAAGGCCAAGTTTGACTTCGGTACACATTTTGACCAAACGACCTCGTAATCGAGTTTTGACAATACTGGTAGCTTCGTATGATGATTTCGAACTTGGGCGTATAATCGCAATGGGTTTTGGATGACCCGGGAGCGTTTCGGCGCCAAATATCGAAATAAGAATTTCCTTATGTTAATATTGTGGTTTGGGACGCGTTTTTGTGATATCGAGGTACGAACGGAATTTTGAGACTGGGAATAGTTCCTTTATGTCATTTATGACTTTCCTGCAAAATTTGGTGTCATACTGAGTAGTATAGGTCGGTTCGGCGCATTGTTAGCGAATTCTAGAACTTTAAGTTCAAAGTTTGATTCAATTTGGTTTTGGGGTCGAATTGTTAGTTTCATTGTTATTTTTCACGTTCCGAAAATTCAAGTGAGTTTGTATCATGAATAAAGACTTGCCAGTGCCTTTGGATGGGGTCCGGAGGGGCTCGGTTAAGTTTCGGACCCTTCGGAGCTAATTGCAAACACTAGAAATTTCCAGGTCTGGTTTCCTTCTCTGCGATCGCGGAGGGGTTACCGCGTTCACAAAGAAGGAACATGGCAGGGGTGGTGAATGCCCTGTGCGTTCGCACAAAAGGCACCACGATCGCAATGGGTTGGGCTCCTGACCCAGTGCGATCGCACACCTCACCCGCGTTCGCACATAGCCCGGCCATTGGGCCAGCCTAGCTACTCCTTACCATGTGCGTTCGCATGGCTCTCTCCGCGTTCGCATAGAAGGCCCATGAGGTCCTGGTCATTTGAAGTTGTGCGATCGCACTTCCCAGGCTGCGATCGCATAGAGGAGACCACTGGGCAGTGTGTTTTTATAGCGGGATTTAATTCATTTCCCTCATCTTCTTCTTCTTCCTTGGGACGATTTTCAGCATTCAAGAGGGGAAAACGACCTAGTTATTAAAGGTAAGTAATTTGTACCCTAATATTAGTTTCATGCATGGATTACAAGCTAAATTAACTATGTAATTAGTGAAAATTAAGGATTTGGGGTAGTAACCTAGGGCTTTTGAAAATGTAGAAAATTACCCGTGCATTGGCTATGAATTCATACAAAAATCATATATTAACTATCCTTAGGTTATGGGTGAGGGTATCCTTCGAGAATTTTCGGAATCCGGGCATGCGGGCCCGGGGTTGGATTTTGGGGTTTCTTCAAGAATGGTGATTTTGACTAAATAATAGGAGAATTCCATGCTTTGAATATAAATTGATATATTTGTATAACATTTGGCTAGTTTCGAGTCCGTGGGTGTCGAGTTCAGAGTTTCGGACGCATTCTTGACCCGGCGAGTAAGTGCGACGGTGAGTCTCCTTTTTAACCTTGTAAGAGAGAATAGTCTCCATAGGTATTTTAAATGCTATATGTGATAATTGTGGGGGCTACGTACGTACAAAGTGACGAGAGTATGTGGCGGCTATTATTATTATGTCCAGGTAACTAGGTCCACATCATGCCTTGTGTTTTACTTAATATGAACTATATGCTTAATAAATTAAATGTTACATGCGGCTTATTTCCCTGAGATCATGGAATTTGAGAAAATTTGTAAGGAATTGTTTACTGAAAAATAAGTTAAAAAGGAATAGTGTGTGTGCATGTGACCGCTTCGCAATTTACATTCCGCAAGCGGAGTGTGATTTCCCCCACTCTTATGGAACGGGTCGTACGCCACGGCGGATTGGAAGATGCACTTTTGGTTCGGGCCGTTCGATCCCCGACAGTGCATAGATGTGAGTACTTTATGGAAAGGTGCACTTATGGTTCGGGTCGTTCGACCCTCGGCAGTGCACGAACATGACTATCTTATGACTCCGACCGGTTTTCCCTATCCTATATGCGCATGATTTATTTGTTACTAAATTCATGGATGTTGTTTGACAGATATTTAGGGGAACGGGAAGTAGTAATTGTCTACTTATTTCCAGTACTTTCCTTGGATTTCAGTGCCTTATATATATTTGCTGCTTCACTGCCTTTACATGCCTACTATTTTCATCATATTCTGTCGATTTATACTGCTGGACCTTAGTGAGTGTCCAGTCAACCTCTCGTCACTAACTCTTCGAGGTTATGCGGGATACTCACTGGGTACCTATATATTTATGTACCCATGCTACGCTTCTGTACTTAATGGTACAGGTTCTGAGGCTGGTGCATCTGGTTGTCAGACCTGAGCTTGATTTTGATTGTAGACGGACCGGACTTCACGATGAGCTGATTTATCCTGGCGATCTCCGGTAGCACCATGGGGTTTCTTTTGCGTATTTCCCGTCTATTTCCTTCAGAGAGTGGGACTGTATATTATATCTTTTGTATATTCTGTTAGTATGCCCGTAGGACTTGTGACACTAGTTCCTGGCACACATATGATAGTTATTATGGATTGTAGGTCTGTATTTATATTGGCTCACGCCTCCTTAGTAAATTGAGTGTTGGCTTGACTGACCCCGCTGTTGGGCACCATCACGATCTAAGTTAGGATTTTGGGTCCTGAAATAATCGATCCCCTCTCTCAGAATATCTTCCCGAATTACCAGACGATCTTTGAGACGTTCAAACAGTACCATCAAATTTTTTTTTGACCTTGTAAATCCATTTGCAGAGCAGTGGTTTCTTTCCGGGAGGGAGTTCAACCAAATCCCATGTTCAATTTGCCTCAAGAGCCTTGAATTCTATGGCCATTGCAGCTTGCCAACTTGGATGAAGAGTTTCTTGCTGGTATGTATAGAGTTCTTGGATATGGGTAAGATAATTAAGAATATTTTGGTTTTGAGTTGAAAAACTGGGGAATGGGAGAGGGAAAATTTATGACACATATAATGACTAAGGTAACCTGGTGTATATCTCTCTTTGATGGACCTTCGTAGTGTTGGACTTGCAGGTAAGGCATCAGAAAACAAACATGGAGAAAAAGTAGGAGAAGAATTCAATGTAGGAGAAAAGTTAGGAGAAGGAAGAAATGTAACAACAGGGGATGAAGAATGCATTGTGGGAAAAGCTGGTGAAATGATAGGAGAGGAAAGAGAATGAGAAGAAAGGGATGGAACGGGATAACAAGTCGTATTAGGATTAGAAGAACAACTAGGAGAGGATATAGGAGTAAAAGGAGAATCTACAGTAGGTGAGTGAGGATCAGGAGGGGAAAAGTGAATTGGGTGCTACCATTATAAACAGTTGTAATAATGTAATCAATGAGAACAGAAGAATGGGAAGGAACAATGTTTTCATAAAATTTTGATATTTATGGAAACGAAGAACTTGTTAGAATGCAAACTCATAACCTTGTATCATTTCTTTCCAAAAGGATACCCAAGGAAGATACGAGGTACAACTCTAGGTTCTAGTTTGTTTCTTCCTTGTGATAATGTGGACGCGAAACACAAACATCCAAAAGTATTTAAGGAAAGAATAATCCGATGCTTTGTCAAAGAGTTTATGGTAAGGAGAAAGATTATTCAGAATCCCTGAAGAAAATCTATTAATAAGAAAGGTGTCTGCCAATAGACAATCACCCCAGAATTTTGTAGGTAGTTTGGATTGAAATAATAAAGCTCGATAGGTTTCCAATAAGTTTATGCTTGCACTCGACTACTCCATTTTTTTGTGGAGTGGTGGCACAAGATTTTTGATGAATAACAACAAGAGAAGAGAAAAATTGTGAATTTGTGGTTCCTGAACCAAGGTCATATGCATTATCGGACCAGACCTTTTTTATTTTAGTGTTGAACTGTCTCTTAACCATAGAAAATAATGCCTTTAGAACTGGAAACGCATTTGATTTGGTGGACAACAAAAATGTCCAAGTACATCTTGTAAAATCATCAACAACTGTTAGAAAATAAAGATGACCATTGTATGTGGGTGTAGGATATGGGCCCCATGTATTTATGTGTATGAGGTCAAATTTATGCTTAAAAGAGATGGAGCTATATGGAAAATGAAGCTTTGTTTGTCGTGCCATAGGGCAAATTTCACAGACTTCATCCTGTGATGCACTCGGTTTATAGGGTATTCCAATGATGTTACCCATGACATGGTATGGTAAGTGACCCAAATGTTGATGCCACAATTTATACAAACAGCGAGAATTCACAGAACAAATAATTTTATTCATTGAAGAGGGTCCAGAAACAACAACACTAGCATTCTATCCATCAGATGGACTTATATTAAAAGTTTCAGAAATTGGAGATTTTAAGGCACTACATGAGACATTATATTCAACAGGAAAAGTAGAAATGACATTGACATTGGAATGGATAGAACTAGACTTGGCAGCGGCAAGGTCCAACACGTAAAGTCCATAAGTTGTATCACCAAACACCTGTTGCCTCTTCAGTAAAGGGGCATGTATGTAACAACCATATTTACTATTTACTAAAGATCAGAAGACAATCAAGTTGAGAACATAATTGTTGTACATAAAGTAAATTATGTTTAAAGCATGGGACATAAAGGACATTAGTTAAAGTGATATCAGGAGAAAAAGTTAAACTTCCACTACAAGTAGCCTTAACTTTATAACCATTTGGTAGATTGATAAAAATGGGCCTGGATAACTCTTTGATGTCATGACAGAGTGATTTGTCAAAGGTCGTGTGTTGGGTAGCCCCTGTATCGATTATCCAAGGGTTATTGGTGTTATTACTCCAGTAAAAGGTAAAAACATGCAAGGAAACTATCATACCAGCCATGTTACCAGTCACATTAGCCTCAAAATCCGAATAAACACTACAAGAAATTGGATTTTTAGCAGCAACATATAG
This sequence comes from Nicotiana knightiana, assembly GCA_005239525.1. Classification (NCBI taxonomy): domain Eukaryota; kingdom Viridiplantae; phylum Streptophyta; class Magnoliopsida; order Solanales; family Solanaceae; genus Nicotiana; species Nicotiana knightiana. The sequence goes on from ML413485.1 coordinate 24,991, forward strand.
TGGCGACCCTAAATGTTGCTACAAAAGTTATACCTTTAGCAGCGATGTTGGCCCAAGAACGGAAATAGTTTTGAAGATTGACAAAGGAACTCCGAGATGAACCAGGTCCATCACAGGTGACATAGACCAGCAGAGTTAAAGGCACATGAGATGCATATGCATGAGATAAATGTATTCTGGTAAAATTGAGATATTTTCTGATCGAAAAGATTGCAAAAACGAAATTGGAGAAGGACTCCTTATTCAATAAGAACAAAATCTAAGATATGGAAGGATTTAGGAGTTGAGTTTGACTAGAACTCTTCTACCAAGGAAGAGTTGCATTAGGATTCTAGTTAATTCCTTATTTACTAACTCCTATACATTGCAGATTGTTCTTATTGTATACAGACGCACAGAAGCAGAAATTTATCAAGAATTGAGAGCAAAATTTGCGAAGAAATTTTTGAAGCAGTTCGAGCCAAATTGGAGAGTGCGAATCTAGAGCTACTTGAAATAGGTACTGAGTGTTATCTAGGAATCTTTACCTTTCAGCTTTATCTTGAAGCAATTGTATCAGGTACTGAGTGTTCAAGTTATAGTTAACTTGAAGTTTGTCGCAAATAGCTAGAGGCTAGTTTTCCACAAAGGGTTAGAGTTAATACTTAGGCTTACAAAAGAGTTTATTTTGTAAATGCTGTTTGGCTCAGAGTTGTAGTGAAGTGTTTGGAGAAAATCCTACTGAGTAGTAGGTCGTGGTTTCTTCACCTTTTTAGCCGGGTGTTTTCCATGTAAAAATCTCTGTGTTCTTTACTTTTCTGCATTTATTATTCCACAACAGTAGGAGTTGGAACACATAGAAGAACCAGGTCCTTCTATAGAGACTGCACTCGAAAATTTGACACCACACAAATCACAGCCCCTCTTGTGTGGTATTGACGTATAAAATATCAATTGGTATCAGAGCGGGTTATCCTTGAAGAGACTAACACCTTAGGAAACTATCGAGATGAGTCCACTACCTGAAAAGTGTAAAGAGAAAGCCACCACTAGGCCTCCACTATTCGATGATCACTTGCAGATGACTAATGAATGCTTCAAATGTGGTAAAAAGAACCACATGATCAATAACTGTCCTATGTGGGAGGTCGAGTGGAAAAATGAGACATACGAAAGAAGGAATAGGTTCATGACAAGAAGAATTACAACAAAAGGTCATCCAAAGCAATGGTTGTTGAACGAGCTCTTATAGCATTTCGGGAATCTGAAGATGAACCTGATGAAGAATCGAGATAAGTTTTGTGAACCTTAAGGATAAAATTAAACTCCTTTCTAAATATAAACTATTTGAATTGTTGCTAATTTTAATTGATGAATCTAAGAATACAAGTTCTGAAAAAGAACAGTTGTCAAAGAGTGCAACTTTTTAATAGTAGAATGCAAAAACTTGGAAATAAATATTTATAAAACTGAAAAGAAAATACTACATTGAAGAACCAGGTTCATGCACTTGATACAACTGTCTTAGAACTTAGATCTGAAAATCTAAAATTGAAGTTAGGAACAGGTAAAGAAATAGCTAGTAACACACAACTCTCACTAGAAAAGGATCTAGGAAAGGTAAAACATGAGCTTTATAAAAAGGATGAACTGGTAAGAACCCTGAAGGAGGACTTGACTAAGGTTAAGCATGAGCTAGACATAACTTGTAAATGGAACAGTTCCTCCGACGCACTTTCATGGCTACAAAAACATCATAGTAGCAACAGAAGAGGACTTGGCTTTGGGAACTCTACACCTAAGTGGGATCCAAAAGGCAAGTACCTCACACTCCCTGAGAACAAGATTTTCACACACTGTGGTAATACTGGTCACTATAAAAGTGAATGCACTGCAAAAGAGAACGCAAGTCAGAAGAACATAAATTTTGTTCTAGGGAAGAATAGGCTGCCAAGTTGGGCTAAAAAGAATGTGATTTATCATTTTGCCTATAGAAAAGGACCCAAACTAGTTTGGGTTCCTAAGACTAACCCCTGATTTCCTTTTGGAGGTTCAAGTGAAGGGGAGCAACCAAATATGGTACATGGATAGTGGCTGCTCAAAGCACATGACAAGAATCAAGGACCAATTCCTTTCACTTGAGAACCTCAAAGGAGGTAATGTCTCCTTTGGAAATTGGAAGAAAGGTGAGATCACTGGGGTTGATAAGGAACAAGATGATGAAGAGCTTGGACTAACAAGAAACTCAAATGATGAAGTCACAGTCCAACCTGAAGCAGCATCACAAGATAGAACATGTGATGGAACAGGTCCTTCCACCTAGGGCAACGTGACAGGGGAAACTGACTAGAGAGGAACTGATCCTCAAACCTCGAGGGGACCTGTCCATGAACTTCTTCCTCAGTAACAAAACCAGGAAGGAACATCCAAAGAAATTGACACTCCTATTGCAACATCCACGAAATTGGATATGGATGAACCCGGTTTATCTGTTGATCAAAGATGTATAGGGGAATGATTAGCTCTTTGTTATATCTCACTACTAGCAGACCTAACATTGTTTTCAGTGTAGTCCTTTGTGTTGGATTCCAGGAAAATCCAAAAGAGTCTCACTTTACTGCTGTAAAGAGGATCTTGAGATACCTAAAAGGAACCCCTAACCTTTGTGTATGGTATCCATAAGGTAGTAATTTCAACTTAGTGGGATATGATGATGCTGATTATGCAGCCTTTTCTGTGGATAGAAAGAGCACCTCAAGTATGACACAATTTCTTGGCTCATGTTTTGTGTCTTGGGCCACCAAAAAGGTAAAATTCTGAGGGCTTATCTACTGCTGAAACTGAGTGTATTGCTACTGCCTTATGTTGTGCTAAATGTTGTGGATCAAACAACAATTAATTGATTATAGGGTTGATGTAGGTTGTATCCCTATCTTTTGTGAAAACACTAATGCAATTAGTATGACCAAGAACTCGGTTCATTACAATAGAACTAAGCACATAGATGTTAGACATCATTTTTAAGGGATAATTATGAGAAGGGATTGATCACTATTGAGTTTTATGCTACTGATAAACAGATTGTTGATATATTTACAAAAGCACTGAGTAGAGAGCATTTTGAAAGGAACATGTTACTATTAGGGATGATTAAGATCGCATGATTGAACCAGTTTAGAATGTACATGAAAAAAAGGGAAAAAGAAAAAGGAAAAATGAAAAAAAATTGGCTAGAAAATCAGGAATTTGTGTAAATAATCAGATTAACAATTGCTCAGTCTCATACTGTAAAAGGTATACTCTTATGCCATTTTTTGATATGACTTACTGGTCACTAATGAAAATTTTCCTATCTTTGCAAATTGAGGCTTGATATGAAATGATGAACCTGGTTCATCGTGCTGGTTCATCTAAAAGGTGAGGTATGTGTTCTACACTATGCACACTTTGAAATACCAATAATTAAATCATGAGTAGAACTCCACCCAAACTCAAAATCTTCAAAAGCCTATCCAATTGACTTTGAACCAGTTCCGTTTCAACAAGAATCCTCACCAAATTAAAATACCTAGATTCTAGGGAAGCCTTAACCGTATATTCAAAACTAAAATTTCATTCAAGCCATCCCCTCCCTCACAGAACCATTCTCAAATTTCTGATTATTCTTTCAAGTCGGCGACTGAGGGGGAAGAAACTGGGTCTTTCGATTCTGAACATGTAACTTCTGTACCATAACCTTCTTCTGAGGTAATTAGCGAAACTTAGAAAATAGGTTCATACTGGTTGGGTTTGTGGTATATGTGGAAATTCTTGAGACAAGAAGGAGAGGAGTTAAAAGTAAAATAGAAAAGAAAAGTATAGTGAGGGAGTATGGAGTAATGATAAGGGGAAAGGGGAAGGAAGTGGTTGATTCTTCACCCACATCTGAATCTGTTAGAATGGCTATTTGTGGAGCTGATCTAGAGAAGGAGGAAGAAAGTAACAAGAACGCGGGGGGAAGTGAATCAGGAGAAGCCGCTAAAGGGTTAGTAAATCTAGGAAAGCACACAGATGAACCTGGTTCATCTGCTGAAAATGTTAGGTGAGAGTTACAATCCAAAGAAGAAAAGAACTCCTAAAGCTCAAATTTCTGAGACAACAAGAGCAAACAATAAACGGAAAGTTGCTCCATCCGAGACTTCCGATATTTCTCTTCCAAGTGGAAGAACTACAAGGAGCAAGTTAAAGTAAAGTGAGAACGAGTTGAAGAGAGCTTTAGAAGAGAGTAAGAAGAAAAGAGTGAAAAAAGGGAAAGAAAAGGTTGTTGAGCCTATTGAGGCTGTTGAAGTGGATGAGATGGACCTGGTCATTCAAAGTGAAAAAGTGGCAGAGGTAGAGGTTCAGATCCCTAAGCTCAAGAAAGCCAAGACTTGCTCAAAGAAGTCTTCATCTGTTTCTAAGTCAGCTGAACCATTTACCCTGGCTAAACGAACCAGGTCTGCAGTTCTTCCAAGCCTTAATTTCTTAGCCCTGCCTAGAACTTTCAGTGACGCAGATTCGTGATTTTTTTGTTTGTTTGTAGCTCATGTTTTAACTGTTTTTATTTCATTTTGTGGATTGTGGCAGAATTATATTCTCTCTATCAATGAAGTTTTCTTCTTTTGTTCTTGTTCATTGTCTCTATTTTTTGATAGTTTGAATTCTTAGTTGATTATTGATGATTAATCCATGATTGCATATGCAGTTTCCCAAATGGTCATGAGTAAGTGTTAAAAATCTGGGATTCACACAATTGTTTTTGCAACTTTTCGATGATGCCAAAAGGGGGAAGATAGGTTGTGTTATGAACATGTGATATTTATAACCTAATAAACCTGGTTCTTTGTGATAAATGCTTAATACTCTTATATGTGTCATTGTTGGACTAAGCTGAAACAGGCTTGAAGCACAAAGTTTTTAATCATCAAAAAAGGGGAATTTGTTGGCCCAAGAAAGGAAATAGTTTTGAAGATTGACAAAGGAACTCTGAGATGAACCAGGTCCATCACAGGTGACATAGACCAGCAGAGTTAAAGGCACATGAGATGCACATGCATGAGATAAATGTATTCTGGTAAAATTGGGATATCTTCTGATCGAAAAGATTGCAAAAACGAAATTGGAGAAGGACTCCTTATTTAATAAGAACAGAATCTAAGACATGGAAGGGTTTAGGAGTTGAGTTTGACTAGAACTCTTCTACCAAGGAAGAGTTGCATTAGGATTCTAGTTAATTCATTATCTACTAACTCCCATAAATCGCATATTGTTCTTATTGTATACAAACGCACAAAAGAAGAAATTTATCAAGAATTGAGAGCAAAATTCGTGAAGAAATTTTGCAAGCAGTTCGAGCCAAATTGGAGAGTGCGAATCTGGAGCTACTTGAAGCAGCTAGAAGAACTAGTTCCATCTGTTGTCTTTTAGTCTAGTTTATTTGTAGTAGGTGATTACAAATTGTACCTTTCAGCTTTATCTAGAAGCAATTGTAATAGGTACTGAGTGTTCAAGTTATAGTTAACTTGAAGTTTTTCGCAAATAGCTAGAGGCTAGTTTTGCCACAAAGGGTTAGAGTTAATCCTTAGGTTTACAAAAGAGTTTATTTTGTAAATGTTGTTAAGCTCAGAGTTGTATTAAAGTGTTTGGAGAATATCCTACTGAGTAGTAGGTCATGGTTTTTTCACCTTTTGAGCCTGGTGTTTCCCACGTAAAAATCTTTGTGTTCTTTACTTTTCTGCATTTATTATTCCGCAATAGCACGAGTTGGAACACATAGAAGAACTAGGTCCTTCTATAGAGACTGCACTTGAAAATTGGACACCACAAAATCACCCCCCCTGTGTGGTATTGACGTATAAAACAGCAAGCGACTTTATAAATCGCTACTAAAAGTGATTATTAGCAGCGACTTTTCTGAGGTCGCCACTAATGTGGCTGAAATTTTCAGTACCTGCTAAAACTAAAATTTTGGCTCCATATTATTTGTGACGACTTTAAATTGTCGCCGCTAAAGCCCTATTGGAGCGACTGGGTCGCTACTAGACCCTCTTATATTTTTATTGAAAATAACAAAACAAATTAAATAAAACTCTCAAATAATATCTCTCAGAGAAGATCAGTATAGAGAGCTGAGTACGTTTTCTCTCTCTCTCTCAAATCTCTCCTCCCTCTCTGTAATCCTTTCTCTGCTAAAAGAAAATAGTAAGGGATTATCTGCTCTAAATCTCTCAAATCAAGATAAAAAACTCAATTATCATGTTTGTGGTCAAAACCCTAAATTTTTCCCTTTTTCTTTTAACTAAAAAAATGATGTGCTTAATCGAGTTTTGTGGAGGAAAATCGCACATCCAATTTCTCTCATATAGTTGCTGAGTTTTCCCTAATCTCAGCGACTTTTCTGAGTTTTGTGCATATGTTTAACTGAAAACCCGTATTAATTTATATATAAATTTATGTTTGGGTTTTTTTTATAAGGATTCATTATTGTGTAAGGTAAAATCTTCAACATGCAGTTAGGGGTTATCATTATTTTAGTGATTTGACATTTGTATTCTCAAATTTTATCTAGAATATCTCTAAACCCTTTGATAATCTATAGGAATACAAAAAAAAAAAAAAAAAATCATACATAAAGACCTATTTGAAGCTTTTTTGGTGATTTCCAGTCTTGACAGAACTCTCACCTATCTCTTTTTTGGGTAAGTTAAAAGCTTCTTCTTGAGATACCTATTGCATTTTGGTATTCCATGCTTTTTTTCTTTTTCTTTTATGACTATGTGCTGCAAATGATTCTGTCCAGAATTGCCAGAATTACTGCCCAAAATCAGTAAGTAAAGCAAAGAGAAATAATCCCAAAATTGCAAGAACAACAGCAAAATTAGTTTCATTAATTTCTTTAGTAGTCACAAGATTCTGCGCAAGAGAGCTGCAAAAGTTAATTACAGAAAGTTAGAATTAAACCAAAGAAAAAGTTACAAAGCTTTAGCTGCAATTTGTTACCTTAGGTTCCTTAAACCCCACCAAAAGCAGTAAGCATATGTGTTCAAGAATGAAGGCTGTGTAACTCCAAAAGTCATTGCATCATTAAAGATTCCTAATTGGAAGAAGTCGCTACTAGGACCGCATAATGTAGATATGTTGCTCCGTTGATACCAGGCAATTCTACTACTAAAATCCTTCCTAAGACAGTCAAAATACCAATATTGGCAACCCGGTTTGTCACGCCCCAAGATCCCACACGGGTCGTGATGGCGCCCAACACTAGAGTCAGGCAAGCCAACAGTTGTTTACTAGTGAGATTTTCCTTATTAACATACCAATCCCACATATTTCCCAAAGTTTTAAAAAAAGCGAAAACATTTACCAACTTAAATACATACAGCCAAAATGATCATGATCCAATATATATATAGTCCCAAAATAAGAGTCTGCTATGTGCATTCTAGGAACTAGTGTCACAAATCAACAGGCGAACTAGTAAAATATACAAAAGATGATACAAAATTGTACTACTATCTGAGAGGAATAGACAGAAATAAACAAAAGGATAACTCCATAGCACTCCTGAGAAACGTCAGGGGGTGCAACTAACCGTGGAGTCCGGTCTAGAAGATAAGTCAAGCCCCGGTCGGATAACCAGAAACACCAGCCTCAGAACCTGTACAATTAAGTACAGAAGTGCAGCATGAGTACATAAGTATATATGTACCCAGTGAATATCCCGCCTAACCTCGAAGAGGTAGTGACGAGAGGTCGACATGACACTCACTAAGGTCCACCAGTAATAATGAAAAACAGGAAATACGGAATGCAGTAGACATGTGAGACAGTAAGTAGCAGATACCTATCAAATACAGAAAACCAGTAAACTACTAAGAATAAGCAACAATGTACACTTTCCTTTTTCCCCCAAATATCTTTCAAGGAAATATCAATGGAAAACAGTACCCAATATCCCAAGTGCACACAAGGGTAGGACAACCGGTTGGAGTCATAAGGAAATATCTAGACACTGAAAGGATGTAAAGCTTCCCTCGACCCGCGAATCTTACCTGTGACTCAAGTGCTGACTCATATATATATATATATATATATATATAT
>ML413486.1:0-142014 GCA_005239525.1 Nicotiana knightiana
CAGCTAGAGGTGGGGGTAGAGGTGCTAGAGGTGGAGGTAGAGGTCATAGAGGTGGAGTTCAGGTCGCCAAGGGTGGAGGCCAGCCAGCAGTCGGCCGTCCCAGAGATGTAATTCACGGTGGTGGGGCCCAGCCTCGATATTATGCTCTTCCAGCCAGGCCAGAGGCTGAGTCTTCAGATGCGGTTATTACAGGAACTATTCTGGTTTGTGATAGAGATGCTTCAGTGCTATTTGACCGAGGGTCTATGTATTCGTATGTGTCCTCCTATTTTGCACTGTACCTGGTCATGCCTAGTGATCCACTGAGTATTCATGTTTTATATTATTATTATGCACGAGGGGACATTTCGTGTCATGTTTATAGTGATTATGCACGAGGGGACATTTCGTGACATGTTTTATATTGTTATTATGCACGAAGGGACATTCCGTGCCATGTTAATATTGATTATGCACGAGGGGACGTTCTGTGACATGTTTTATATTATTATTACACACGAAGGGACATTCCGTGCCATGTTAATATTGATTATGCACGAGGGGACATTCTGTGCCATATTTTACATTATTATTATGCATGAGGGGACATTCCGTGCCATGTTTTATATTATTATTATGCACGAGGGGACATTCCGTGCCATGTTTTATATTATTATTATGCACGAGGGGACATTCCATGCCATGTTAATATTGATTATGCACGAGGGGAAATTTCGTGCCATGTTTTATATTATTATTATGCACGAGGGGACATTCTGTGCCGCATCTTTCACTGTTTAATTTGTTTTGTCATTTCCCGTTATTATTTTCATTTATTTCAGATTGTTGTTTGCGTTTCTGTCATCTCAACTAATTTCTACCTCTTACGCCCAGCATGTTCTCCCCATAATTGTATTCTTGTTTTGTTTCTGCTATATTATTGAACTGCACAGGTACATTTTGTTGTCGTGTCTTAGCCTCATCACTACTTCGCCGAGGTTATGCTCGGCACTTACTCAGTAAATGGGGTCGGTTGTACTGATTCTACACCTGCACTTCTTTATGTTGTGCAGATTACGCAGCCGGACCCAGAGGACATCATTAGTGGGAGTGTCTTCTAGCTCATCATAAAGGCTTCAAGGTATCCCCGCTGACGTTTGTGGGCCTTGGCGTCTCTTCTATCCGCTTTGTCTTCGATTCTGTCTTGTTTTTCCTTTAGTTTTAGAGGCAGACATGTATTTCCTTTCAGACTTTTATTTAGCACTCTTAGAGAGTTCGTAAGTTTGTGAATCCAGGTTTTGGGGAAATTTACGCGTTGTTGTATTATGTTATCCTTATTTAGCTTGAAACCGCATTTTAATTCCGCTGTTAAATAATGAATCATTTAGTTTATCCTATTAAATTGGTGTTAATTTGCTAGTTTATTTATACATGTTGGCTTGTCTATCGGGTTCAACGTTAGACGCCATCACGGCCCGATGGAGGGATTTCGGGGCGTGACAAGTTTGTATCAGTGCACTGGGTTAATTAGGTCTCACAACTCACGGACAACTTGGTGGAGTCTGCGGGGTCGGTACAGAGACGTCTGTATTTATCCCCTAGAGGCTGCAAAAGTTAGGATTACTCCATACTTCTTTTCATCTATATCGTGCGCTATGAATTCTGAGTACTGGTTGAGTTTCTATTCTATTCTCTCGCAGATGGCGAGGACGCGTGCTTCCCTTGGTTCCGCCCAGCAGCCTGACACTCCTGCTACAGCTCCTACTCAGAGTCGAGGTCGAGGACAAGGCCGTGCTAGAGGCCGAGGCCGGGGCCGGGCTCAGCCTAGATCAGCAGCCCTACTGGAGGACCCTCAAGTCAAGTCTGACGAGGAGGTCCAGTTCCGGCAGTCCCAGTTGGACCAGCTCAGGTCCTAGAGGGGTTCATAGCTACCCCAATGCTTCAGGACACCCTTGTCCATCTAGTCGGACTCATGGAGTGTGTAGCACAGGCGGGTCTTCTTCCTACTTTACCAGCCGTCTCTCGGGTTGGGGGAGGTGCCCAGACTCCTGCCGTCCGCATGCTAGAGCAACTATCTCCACAGTTTCAGACTCCGGCACAACAGCCAGCCGGAGTAGCTCAGCCGGGTATTGCAGCACCGGTAGTAGAGAGAGCAGCTATGTCAGCAGATGCCTTGTGGAGACTTGACAGCTTCACTAAGTTATTCACTGCTACTTTTACTGGTTCACCATCAGAGGACCCCCATGATTATTTTGATAGCTTCCATGAGGTTCTTCGGAATATGGGCATAGTGGAGTCCAACAGGGTTGACTTCGCTACTTTTCGGTTATCTGGCGCAGCCAAGAGTTGGTGGAGAGATTATCGCCTAGCCAGACCAGCTGGATCTACATCTTTGACTTGGACTCAGTTCTTGGAGGTATTGTTGGGGAAGTTCCTTCCCATCACTCAGAGAGAGGATCTTCAGAGGCAGTTTGAGCGTCTCCAGCAGGGGTCTATGTCAGTCACTCAGTATGAGACCTGATTCATCACTCTAGCTCGACATGCTCTTATGGTACTTCCCACTGATCGGGAGAGGGTTTGGAGATTTATTGAGGGATTGGCCCGGCCTATTAGAATTAAGATGGCCAGAGAGTCAGGTACAGACATATCGTTCCAGGATGCGGCCAATGTGGCCAGGATGATTGAGATGATTCTGTCACAGGGTGGTGTTCAGGGGGCTGACAAAGGGTCCCGTCATCTCGGTCATTTCAGTGGATCCTCATCTGGCGGCAGGGATTCTTCAGGCAGAGGTCATCCTCCCAGACCTTTTCAGTCAGCTCTCCAGGTTTCCCATGGTACTTCAGGTGGTCTTAGTTATCAAACGCACTATTCTGATCAGTAGCCTTACAGTGCGCCACCAGCACCTATCGGTGCACCACCGCTTCATAATTTTCAGGGTGGTTATCAGGGTCGACAAGGCCAGTTCTAGAGTCAGCAGTCACATCAACAGAAGCCTTGTTATACTTGCAGTGGTTTGGGGCACATTTCCAGGTTTTGCCCCCGAGGTTCTGGCGGGTCTCAGCATCAGGGTTCTCGTGCCATGGTACAGGCACTAGGTGTTCCACAGCCTGCCCAGCCAGCTAGAGGTGGGGGTAGAGGTGCTAGAGGTGGAGGTAGAGGTCATAGAGGTGGAGTTCAGGTCGCCAAGGGTGGAGGCCAGCCAGCAGTCGGCCGTCCCAGAGATGTAATTCACGGTGGTGGGGCCCAGCCTCGATATTATGCTCTTCCAGCCAGGCCAGAGGCTGAGTCTTCAGATGCGGTTATTACAGGAACTATTCTGGTTTGTGATAGAGATGCTTCAGTGCTATTTGACCGAGGGTCTATGTATTCGTATGTGTCCTCCTATTTTGCACTGTACCTGGTCATGCCTAGTGATCCACTGAGTATTCATGTTTTATATTATTATTATGCACGAGGGGACATTTCGTGTCATGTTTATAGTGATTATGCACGAGGGGACATTTCGTGACATGTTTTATATTGTTATTATGCACGAAGGGACATTCCGTGCCATGTTAATATTGATTATGCACGAGGGGACGTTCTGTGACATGTTTTATATTATTATTACACACGAAGGGACATTCCGTGCCATGTTAATATTGATTATGCACGAGGGGACATTCTGTGCCATATTTTACATTATTATTATGCATGAGGGGACATTCCGTGCCATGTTTTATATTATTATTATGCACGAGGGGACATTCCATGCCATGTTAATATTGATTATGCACGAGGGGAAATTTCGTGCCATGTTTTATATTATTATTATGCACGAGGGGACATTCCGTGCCATATTTTATATTATTATTATTATGCACGAGGGGACATTCCGTGCCATGTTTTATATTATTAATATTATGCACGAGGGGACATTCCGCGGCATGTTTTATATTATTATTATGCACGAGGGGACATTCCGTGCCATGTTTTATATTATTATTATGCACGAGGCGACATGTCATGCCGCATCTTTCACTGTTTAATTTGTTTTGTCATTTCCCATTATTATTTTCAGATATTTCAGACTGTTGTTGTCGTGTCTTAGCCTCGTCACTACTTCTCCGAGGTTAGGCTCGGCACTTACTCAGTACATGGGGTCGGTTGTACTGATGCTACACCTGCACTTCTTTATGTTGTGCAGATTACGCAGCTGGACCCGGAGGACATCATTAGTGGGGGTGTCTTCCAGCTCATCATAGATGCTTCAAGGTATACCTGCTGGCGTTCGTGGGCCTTGGCATCTCTTCTATCCCCTTTGTCTTCGATTCTGTCTTGTTTTTCCGTTAGTTTCAGAGGTAGACATTTACTTCCTTTCAGACTTGTATTTAGCACTCTTAGAGAGTTCGTGAGTTTGTGTCACGACCCCAAATCCTAACCGGCCTTGATGGCACCTATCGTTGAACTAGGCTAGCCGACTACCTCGTGTTCACAATTACTTTTGAAAATCCCATTTTAAGTTTCAAGCAATTCATAACTATATTCACAGAGTTTGCTTAACATAATAGACAAGTTTTATATATACAATACTGCCATCCCCAAAACCCGGAGCCAACATGTCATGAGCATCTAATGAAATAAATCTAAATAAAGTATTAAGATACAAAACTCTGAATCAAAGATAAATACAATAGGAAGGGAAAGCTGAGATGTTGCGAACGCTGAGCAGCTACCTCTATGTCCCCCCAATCCGGCTCCGCTGTGATATATATATAAGCTAATGCTCGATCTCTGCTTCTGAATCTGCACACAAGGGTGCAGGGAGTAATGTAAGTACGCCAACTCAGTAGTAATGGAGATAAATCAGGTCTAAGCAGCAAGGAATCACAAAAAAATCAATATCACAAAATACACAGCCTTACTTTCCAGTAGTATACATAATTATACGAAATCATCATGCCTTCGAAATCAACTTCATAAAAGTTTATAACGATTACTTACCTCTACCGGGCCACGACACTAGTCCGCTATGCCTTTGCCCCTCAAATTGGCTCCTGATTGCTCCAAATCTAGCCAAAAACCAGTTAACATCATCAAAATGTACTCATGGAACACAACCGAATCAAAAGTTATCAATGTTAAAGAAAATCTCGAAATTCGGCCAAACCCGAGCCCCAGGCCCAAGTCTCGAAATCCGAAAATTTGTACATCATTAGAACCCTCGTCATCTCCCGATTCTATACATACCAAGAACACCAAAATCGGACCACAATTGCCATTCCAAAACCTCAAAACAAGTACCAATTCCTTTCCTCCCATTTCTCCAACTTTTCTAACCTAAAACCTTAAATTTTCAAGCCTAATCTCAATAAAAATAGCATAGGAACTGGATTAACAAAGCAAAGAACTCACCTTAGCTGAAGAATCTGGAAATCTCCTCTCAAAACCCTCTTCAATGGACTCCCCCGCATGCAAATTGATGAAAATTTAATAAATTTCATGGAGGGGGGGTCCTTTTATACTGTTCTGCACAGTCATTTCCGCACCTGCGGTCCAAGGGTGCACACATGCGATAACCAACTTAACGGACAAAATCTCGCACCTGCGACCAACCTCACGCACCTGCAACATCGCAGGTGTGAAAAACACCTCGCACCTGAGGACCTCTCCTACACAACCATACTTTGCAACTGCGACCAACCTCACGCTCTTGCGTGATCGCACCTGCGACTCCCCTTTCGCAGGTGCGAAAATACCAGCACAGGAGATGGTTTCAAAACCCATTCCAACTTCCCGTCAACCATCCAAATCAATCTCGAGCCCCTTGGGTCTCCAACCAAACATGACAACCTATCCCATAATATCATTCAAACTTAGTCGAGCCAGCGGAACACAAAAAACAACACTAAAACACCCAATTCACATCAAATTCAAGCCTAAGAACTTTGAAACTTCAAAAATTCGCCAACTACGCCGAGACCAACCAAAACACCTCCGATTAATCTAAAATTTTACAGACATATCCAAAATTACATTACGGACTTGTTCCAACTTTCGAAATTCCATTCCGACCTCGATAGCCTATTTTCCACTGCCGACCGGAAATCGCCATAAACTAACTTTCGCCAATTCAAGCCTAATTCTACACCGGACATCACAAAAATATTCTGAACACACTCCTAAGTCCCAAATCACCTAAAGAAGCTATTCGAGCCAAAAATTTTGCATTCTGAGGTCGTTTACCAATAAGTCAACTCGCAGTTGACTTTCTCAACTATTAGGCTACTTTAAAAGGCTTATTGCCTAAACTCTCATTATAGCCAATCCAGACCCAAACTAACTTATCCAATATGTGAGAAACAAGAAAGAGATACATAACAAATGCAGAAATAGGTGGAATGACGTAAATCTCACGGAACGACCGGTCGGGTCTAGAAACATACCTGAAGCCTCGAATAAGTGAGGATATTTGTCACGCATCTCCCGCTCGGTCTCCCAGGTGGCATCGTCCACCGGCTGCCCTCTCCAGTGAACCTTCACTGAAGCTATATCCTTGGACCTCAACTTCCTGACCTGACAACCCAAAATAGCCACTGGCTCCACCTCATATGACATATCACCCTCGAGCTGAACCATGCTAAAGTCCAAAACATGGGAAGGGTCAGCAATATACTTCCGGCGCATCGAACCCTGAAATATCGGATGAATACTCTATAAATTGGGAAGCATAGAAAGCCTATAATACACCTCCCCAATCCTCTAAAGTACCTCAAATTGCCTAATGAACCTGGGACTCAGCTTTCCTCTCTTCCTGAATCTCATAACACCCTTCATGGGTGAAACCCTCAACAACACCTTGTCCCCAACCATGAAAGACACATCCCGGACCTTCCGGTCCGCATAACTCCTCTGCCTAGACTGCGCTGTGCGAAGCCGCTCCTGAATCAACTTTACCTTACTCAAAGCATCCTGAACCAAGTCTGAGCCCAATAGCCTAGCCTTGCCCGGTTCAAACCAACCAACCGGATACCTACACCTCCTACCATACAAAGCCTTGTACGGGGCCATCTGAATACTCGACTGATAGCTGTTATTATACACAAACTCCGCAAATGGAAAAAACTGATCCTATGAACCACCAAAGTCAATCACACAGGCACGCAACACGTCCTCCAAAATCCGAATGGTACGCTCTGACTGCCCGTCGGTCTGAGGATGAAACGATGTGCTCAACTCAAACTGAGTACCCAACTCTCTCTGCACGGCTCTCCAAAACCGAGATATGAACTGAGTGCCTCTGTCGGAAGTGATAGAAACTGGAACCCCATGCAAATGGACAATCTCCCTGGTAAATCTCATCTAAAGTTTCCGTTGAATACGTAGTACCAATAGGAATGAAGTGCGCGGACTTGGTCAGTCGATCTACAATAACCTATATAGCATCAAATCTCCTCGAAGTCCGTGGGAGCCCAACTACGAAGTCCATGGTGATCCGCTCCCACTTCAACTCCAAAATATCAAACCTCTGAAGCAATCCACCAGGTCTCTAGTGCTCATACTTAACCTGCTGACAATTGAGACACCGGGCTACAAACTCCATGACATCCTTCTTCATTCTCATCCACCAATAATGCTGCCTCAAATCCTGATACATCTTCGCGGTACCCGGATAGATGGAATACCGCGAACTATAAACCTCTAATAGAATCAAATCTCGAAGTCCATCTACATTGGGCACGCAAAACCGGCATGCATTCTCATGACCCCATCATCACCAATAGCCACATCTTCGACATCACCGCGACATACCCTGTCCTGAAGAACAAGAAAATGTAGATCATCATACTGGCGTGCTCTAATCTGATCATAGAGAGAAGACCTGGAGGCTACACAAGCCATCACCTTCGGAGGCTACACAAGTTATCACCCTCGAAGGCTCTGATAAATCCAATCTCACCAAATGACCTGCGAAGTCCTGAACATCAAGAGCTAATGGCTGCTCTGCTACTGGAAGGTAAGTTAAACTCGCCAAAATCTCTGCTCTGCGACTCAAGGCATCGGCCACTACATTGGCCTTCCCCGGATGATATAATATAGTGAGATCATAATCCTTGAGGAGCTCTAACCATCTCCTCTGACGCAAATTCAAGTCCTTTTGCCTCAACAGATACTGCAAACTACGGTGATCAGTGAAAATCTCACATTGTACTCCATACAAATAATGCCGCCAAATACTCAAGGCATGGACAAGGGCAGCTAACTCGAGATCATGCACTAGATAGTTCTTCTCGTGCACCATCAACTATCTGGACTCGTAGGCAATCAGCCTACCGTCCTGCATCAATACCGCTCCCAAGCCAACTCTAGAAGCATCACAATAAACTGTGTAACAACCCGAACCTGAAGGCAAAACTAATACTGGAGCTGTAGTCAATGCTGACTTGAGCTTCTGAAAGCTCTCCTCACACTCATCTGACCATCTGAATAGAGCACCCTTCTGGTTCAATCTGGTCAAAGGCGAAGCAATTGAAGAGAATCCCTCCACAAAGCGATGGTAATATCCCGCCAAACCAAGGAAACTCCTAATCTCTGTAGCTAAGGACGGTCTGGGCCGACTCTGCATCGCCTCTATCTTCTTCGGATCAACATGAATCCCCTCACTAGACACCATGTGTCCCAAGAAAGCTTCTGATCCCAGCCAAAACTCAAACTTGGAGAATTTCGCATAAAGCTTCTCCTCCCTCAATCTCTACAACCCAACTCTCAAATGTTGAGCATGCTCTTCCTGGCTACGAGATTAAACTAGGATGTCATCAATGAACACAATGACGAAGGAATTAAGATATGGCTGAAACACGCCGTTCATCAATTGCATGAACACAGCTGGGGCATTAGTCAGCCCAAATGACATAACCAAGAACTCATAATGACCATACCTGGTCCTGAAAGCATCTTTGGAATATCAGAATCCCGAATCCTCAGCTGATGGTACCCAGATCTCAAATAAATCTTAGAAAACACTCTGTCTCCCTAAAGCTGGTCAAATAATTCATCAATACGGTCATGAATTCCCTGAACTCATAATGACCATACCTGGTCCTGAAAGCAGTCTTCGGAATATCAGAATCTCGAATCCTCGGCTGATGGTACCCAGATCTCAAATCAATCTTGGAAAACACTCTGCCTCCCTGAAGCTGGTCAAACAAGTCATCAATATGGGGCAAGGGATATCGTTTCTTCACCGTAACCATATTCAACTGCCGATAATCAATACACATACGCATGGACCCATCCTTCTTCTTAACGAACAACACCGGTGCACCCCAAGGTGACACACTAGGTCGAATGAACCCCTTATTCAGGAGCTTCTGATGCTGCTCCTTCAATTCCTTTAGCTTCGATTGTGCCATACGATATGGTGGAATAGAAATAGGCTGAGTGCTTGGCACCAGATCAATACCAAAATCAATATCCTTGTCAGGTGTCATGCCTGGCAGGTCTACAGGAATTACATCCGGAAAATCACGAACCACAGGAACTGAATCAATAGCGGGAGTCTCACCGCCGACATCCATCACAAAGGCCAAATAAGATAAACACCCCTTCTCCACTATGCGCTGAGCCTTCAAGTAAGAAATTACCCTGCTAGGCATATACTCGGAAGAACCTCTCTGCTCAACCCTCAGAAACCCTGGCATAGATAAGGTCACGGTCTTAGTGTGACAATCAAGAACAGTATGGCACGGAGATAACCAATCCATGCCCAATATCACGTCAAAATTGACCATGCTGAGAAACAGCAGGTCCACTCGGGTCTCTAAACCCCCAATATATATAGTGCACGATCGATACACATGGTACACAACAACAGTATCGCCCACCGGAGTCGACACATGAACAGAGGTAACTAGAGACTCACGAGGCATATCTAGAAAACCGGCAAAATATGAAGAAACATAGGAATATGTGGAACCAGAGTCAAATAAAGCCAAGGCATCACGGCAACAGACTGAAACAATACCTGCAATCATGGCATCTGAGGCCATAACATCCTTCCTGGCTGGAAATGCATATATACGAGCCTGACCACCCCCTACTCGACCTCCCCCTCTAGGGTGGCCTCTGGCTGACTGACCACCATCCCTGGATGACTGGGCAGGCGGGGAAGTGACTGGAGGTGAAGTCGAGAGCTGGCCCCTCTGCTGAGAAGATCCACCAGAACGGCGGGGAAACTACCTCCACATGTGCGCAAACTCTCAACACTCAAAACTACCCAGAGCTGGAGGCTGAGACTGATAGAAACCCCTAGCACCTGCACGACCACTGGAAGACTCCTGTATAGATGAACCCTGAACTGTAGGTGCTCGAGCTGCACTCTAAGCTGGGAGGGCACCAAAAGATGTACGTCCTAACTGAAAACCACGAGGACCCTGCCCCGACGATGTACCACTATAAGATGGGCGGCATGATTGAGCTGGCCTGAATGAACGACCCCTACCCTGCTAAAACTATCCCCTGAAGGGAGCACCGCTCCAACTGCCCGAACCACGAGGCCTCTTAGCCTCCCTCTCCTCCCGCTCCTGTCGGCGAATACACTCAATGTCTCGAGCTATGTCAATAACTTGCTCGAATGAAGCACCCGATATCCTCTCTCGGGTCATGAACAACCGAAGCTGATAAGAAAGACCATCAACGAACCTCCTCACCCTCTCCCTATTAGTAGGGATAATCCCAGAAGGATGTCTGGTCAACTCGAAAAATCACATCTCATACTGAGTGACTGATAGCTCTCCCTGGCGCAGCTGCTCAAACTGCCTGCATCGCTCCTCTTTGTGGGACTGAGGAACATATCAAGAAGAACTCGTAGAACTGCGGCCAGGTAAGAGGTGCTGAACCAACCGGTCTACGCCTCTCAAAAGACTCCCACCAAGTAAAGGCAGCACCCGCAAACTGGAAGGTAACAAACGAGACCCCACTGGTCTCTAGAATACCCACGGTGCGCAGTATCCTCCGGAACCTATCAAGAAATCACTGGTCATCCTCGCCCTCTGTACCACTGAAAGTAGGAGGCTGAAGTTTGCTCAATCTCTCAAACCTACGTTGCTCGTCCTCATGCATAGCTGGGACCACAAAACCCTGAACCGGAGCAACTGGCTGAGCTGGGGCTGCCCCCGGTGCCTGAATACCCTGTGCAGCCTGCTCAGGTGCCCGGGCAACTGGAGTCTGATTGCCTCCCCCGGCCTAAGCTGTGGTGGAAGAAAAAGACATGGCAACGGCCTGAGCCAAACCGGTGCATACTGACAATATCTGAGATAGGGCCTCCTGAAGACCCGGAATAACCATAGGCACTGTTGGTTCCTGAGTCTGTCCCGCTGTGATACCATTGGAGGGAACCTGATCATGATCGGCTGGGGGATCCTGAGGTACTGCCCCAGCTGCTGCGCCGGCTGGCCCCTACCTCTACCACAGCCTCGACCGCGGCCTCGACCTCT
The DNA here is from genome assembly GCA_005239525.1 of Nicotiana knightiana. Lineage (NCBI taxonomy): Eukaryota > Viridiplantae > Streptophyta > Magnoliopsida > Solanales > Solanaceae > Nicotiana > Nicotiana knightiana. The sequence goes on from ML413486.1 coordinate 11,454, forward strand.
CGCGGGTCTAGCCGGTGACTGGTCACCCTGATCGGTATGGCGTGTCCTCACCATCCGAGAGAGAACGAAATAACGTAAGTTCAAAATTCAAGAATCAATAGATCAGCACAAAAGAGTTCAAAAAAGATAGAATGTTTCCTAAAAGTTCGGCAGCCTCTCGAAGATAAGTACAGACGTCTCCTTACCGATCCGCAAGACTTTACTAAACCTGCTCATGACCGTTGAGTCATATGAAACCTAGGGCTCTGATACCAATCTAGCACGACCCCAAATCGTAACCGACCGTGATGGCGCCTATCGTGGAACTAGGCTAGTTGACTACCGCATGTTCACAATTTCATTTGAAAATCCCATTTTAAGTTTCAGGCAATTCATAACAATATTCAGAGAGTTTGCTTAACATAATAGACAAGTTTTATATATACAGTACTGCCATCCCCAAAACCCGGAGCCAACATGTCATGAGCATCTAATGAAATAAGTCAAAATAAAGTATTAAGATACAAAACTCCGAATCAAAGATAAATACAATAGGAAGGGAAAGCTGAGGTGCTGCGAACGTTGATACTTCTATGTCCCCACAATCCGTCTCCGCTGTGATATATATATAAGCTCATGCTTGATCTCTGCTCCTGAATCTCCACACAGCGGTACAGGGAATAATGTTAGTACGCCAACTCAGTAGTAATAGAGATAAATCAGGTCTAAGCAGCAAAGAATCACAAAAAAAAATCAATATCACAAAATACACAACCTTACTTTCCAGTACTATACATAATTATACGAAATCATCATGCCTTCGAAATAAACTTCATAAAAGTTCTTAAAAGAATGCACATTTTCAATAACTTTAAAACAAATATTTGGTATGCAATGAATGTAGTGAAATCATAAGTAGCCCCTCGGGCAAAAACATGTTTCATAAAAAGCCCCTCGGGCATTTCCTCACAATCCTTAGCACCTCACAGTCACTCATGCCTCCCTATCACTCGACACTCGGCCTCCCATCACTCGCCACTCGGCACTCGGTGTGCTCACTGGGGGTGTGTACAGACTCCGTAGGGGCTCCTTCATCCCAAACGCTAATATCACTCAACACCTCACCATCACTCTTGGCCCTCGGCCGCACTCGGTGGAACCACTCGAAAAGCCCCTCGGGCGAATCAGTAAAAACAACGTACTTGACCCAAAACATCAGTTTAATCTTAACTGGTGTAAATCATGCTGAGTTTCAAACAAAACAGTATGCACAATGATGCTGAGTAAAAACCATCAACAGGTAGTGAGGAAAACATCAGTAAAACACCCTCAAAAGGGTCTCAACAGATCGGCACGAGGCCCCAAACAAGGCTTATAGCCCAAATATTTCACAAATCTTTAGAACATAATTTAACACAAGTTTTTGAGTAAATATGCAACTCATTAGTTGCCGTGGAGAAGACCTAGTCCAATCCAACAAACAGTACGCGCCACATATTCGTCATCCGACATGTGCGCCATTCCAAATTCAGTGAGAAAACAATGCAGTCCGGGGTTCCATACCCTTAGGACAAAATTTATAACGATTACTTACCTCTACCGGGCCACGACACTAGTCCGCTATGCCTTTACCCCTCAAATTGGCTCCCGATTGCTCCAAATCTAGCCAAAAACCAGTTAACATCATCAAAATGTACTCATTGAACACAACCCAATCAAAAATTATCAAAGTTAAAGAAAATCTCGAAATTCGGCCAAACCCGAGCCCCAGGCCCAAGTCTCGAAATCCGAAAATTTGTACATCATTAGAACCCTCGTCATCTCCCGATTCTATACATACCAAGAACACCAAAATCGGACCACAATTGCCATTCCAAAACCTCAAAACAAGTACCAATTCCTTTCCTCCCATTTTTCCAACTTTTCTAACCCAAAACCTTAAATTTTCAAGCCTAATCTCAATAAAAATAGCATAGGAACCGGATTAACAAAGCAAAGAACTCACCTTAGCTGAAGAATCTGGAAATCTCCTCTCAAAACCCTCTTCAATTGACTCCCCCGCATGAAAATTGATGAAAATTTAATTAATTTCATGGAGGGGGGTCCTTTTATATTGTTCTGCACAGTCATTTCCACACCTGCGGTCCAAGGGTGCACACATGCGATAACCAACTTAACAGACAAAATCTCGTACCTGCGACCAACCTCACGCACCTGCGACATCGCAGGTGCGACAAACACCTCGCACCTGCGGACCTCTCCTACATAGCCAAACTTCGCACCTGCGACCAACCTCACGCTCCTGCGTGATCGCACCTGCGACTCCCCTTTCGCAGGTGCAAAAACACCAGCAACCAACATAGCAGATGGTTTCAAAACCCATTCCAACTTCCCGTCAACCATCCGAATTAATCCCGAGCCCCTCGGGGATCCAACCAAATATTCCAACCTATCCCATAAGATCATTCAAACTTAGTCGAGCCTTCAGAACACCAAAAACAACACTAAAACATCAAATTCAAGCCTAAGAACTTTGAAACTTCAAAAATTCGCCAACTACGTCGAAACCAACCAAAACACCTCCGATTAATCTGAAATTTTGCAGACATATCCAAAATGACATTACGGACTTGTCCCAACTTTTGGAATTCCATTTCGACCTCGATAGCCTATTTTCCACTGCCGACCAGAAATCGCCAAAAACTAACTTTCGCCAATTCAAGCCTAATTCTACACCGGACATCACAAAAATATTCTGAACACACTCCTAAGTTCCAAATCACCTAACGAAGCTATTCGAGCCAAAAATTTCTTATTCCAAGGTCGTTTACCAATAAGTCAACTCTCAGTTGACTTTCTCAACTTTTAGGCTACTTTAAAAGGCTAATTGCCTAAACTCTCATTATAACCACTCCGGACCCAAACCAACTTATCCAATACGTCAAAAACAAGAAAGCGATACATAACAAATGCAGAAATAGGGGGAATGGGGTAAATCTCACGGAACGACCGGTCGGGTCGTTACAGGTTGTGACTCTAGGTTTTGGGGAAATTTACGCGTTGTTGTATTATGTTATCCTTATTTAGCTTGAAACCGCATTTTAATTCCGCTGTTAAATAGTGAATCGTTTAGTTTATCCTATTAAATTGGTGTTAATTTGCTAGTTTATTTATATACGTTGGCTTGTCTAGCGGGTTAAACGTTAAACCCCATCACGGCCCGATGGAGGGATTTTGGGGCGTGACATAGAGTTTGATAAATACATAAAAAAACAAAAGACGAGAGTAAGTACTACAATCAACATATTGGACCACGAAAATTCTTTACCCTAAAATTTTGATAACATTTAAACTTATATTGTGGTTTTAAGGATATGTGATTTTATTAAACAAAAATTGATAAAGTATGAAAATAAATAACAGAACTGAATTAAAAATAAATCAAATTGGTGTTAAAATAAAGCTCCAGTCCTCGAGTCAAGACACTCTCGGACTGATAAGTGCAAGGAAGAGTAGAAAATGGAACAAACTGATGAACAATAATCTAAATGAGAAAAAAAGAGTTGTTTTGCTATAACTTCTGTGAATGATCCTACTTACAAATGATTAGAACTCCTCCTTATATAGTAGAGGAATTCTACTTATGGTATAACTCTAATTACATAAAGAAATCATACAATTAGCTAATTAACCGCTTCTGATTTGATCCGTTCCGAGATTTGCGCAATGATCCTCGACCAATCAGGGATATCTCGCTCTTCCATTACTGACTTGTCCCCGAATTACTCAGAGTCTGTCTCCCTTGGCTTCGATTAATACCAACCTCGATCTCAAAAGAGACTTCGATCTTCAAACTCAATGCCTTAGCTCCATGATTTGGCCGAACTTGTCCTTCCATGCAACGTACCAGTCTCGATCAAATAGTAAAATCGGGTAGCCCTGATCTCAATCATATACATATAGTCGCCTCGTGTTTGGAAGTGTAATGAAAAGAAACGAATTGAGCCTTATATTGTTTCGACCTCGATAAACAATGATGTCATCCCCGTGACTTAAGACGATGGAAGTGACCGAAACGTCCTGTCCGTACAGTTCCCCAAACCATTAATGAGCATCAGTTGGCAGTCTGCCACTAGTGTTGTTGAACTATTGTTGTAAATCCATAAATAGTCCTTCTCCTCTTTGAATCAAACTTTACCTTCATCTAATTTTCTAAGCTTTTACCTCTCTCATATTCTTCTCTTCCATTAATCCTCAGGTTTCACCGCTAGTCTCCAAACACCAAACCTTACTATCTTCTTCTTTCCTCAACTTCTAAAATGGCAAAAACATCTAAAACAGTTCCACAATAGGAAAAAACTGCTTCTTCTTCTTCATGGACGGCCGGCGGTGACAAAACGCTGGTGGATCCGCTCCCTGAGGAGTGTGTTCCCGGCCTGTGTGTCCTCAAATCCGATTTCAAGACCGAGAAACCTCCATCGGTCCATGGTCGGTGTGAGTATGTGTCGAGATATATTTGCTCGATAACCGTAGAGCAGATCAAGAGATTTTGCAACTAGAGGGACAAAATGGTAAATATTTCATCCCCTAAAGAGAGCATTACTACCCACTTGGAAGGGTATCTAAGTGTTTACACTTACCCTTTCACGTTGGGCCCTCTCGCCCTTGTCATTATTGACTTTTGCCGTCAATATCAGGTGACCTTAGGCCAAATACACCTTCCTTTTGGCGCATAGTCATCAAGCTCTGATTTTTCATGAGAAAAGCCGAAGGGATCAGATTCACCCTCGATCAGGTTATACAGCCCTCGTATCTTTCAAGGGTTGATTAAGCTGCAACGTCGGGAAACCATGGTAAGCTTCATCATCTCCATATCCGATGAATTGGTAATATCCATTTATACTTACTTAATTTCATCTTGTGCAGGTCTGAGCAAGGATGCGTCCCTGAGGCCTCTGTCTATTGAGGGGGAGGCTTTGGCTCCGGCTCCGAAGCCAGTAAAGGACAATAAGAGAAAAAGGGCCTCGACCTCCGAGGACCCTATATCATACCCCGAAATACCACCATCGAGTCGTGATGGCGTCTAACATTGAACCCGCTAGACAAGCCAACGAATATAGCTAAACTAGCATAATAATCTCAATTTCTTCAGAATAAGCTAAAACAATTCGAAATTTAATCAACGGAATAAAGACACTCCCGAGCTAAGTAAGGACAAGCATAATACAACGACGCAAAATTTCCCAAAACCTGGATTCACAAACTCACGAACTGTCTAAGAGTGCTAAATACAAGTTTGGAAGGAAATACATGTCTGCCTTTGAAGCTAAAGGAAAAAAAAGACAGAATAAAAGACAAAGGGATGGAAGAGACACCAAGGCCCACGAACGCTAGCGGGTATACCTTGAAGCCTCTATGATGTGCTGGAAGACACTCCCACCAATGATGTCCTCCGGGTCCGATTGTGTAATCTGCACAACATAAAGAAGTGCAGGTGTAGCATCAGTACAACCGACCCCATGTACTGAGTAAGTGCCTAGCCTAACCTCCGCGAAGTAGTGACGGGGCTAGAACCAGACTACCAAATACACTTGTGCAGTTCAAATAAATAAACATACATATCTGCAACGGATAAGAAATATAGGGAAAAACAACGAATAAAGGAAGGGGAACATACTGTGGGGAGATAACAGTTTCATATACGAAATATCAATAAGGAAAAGAACAACAAAGCCAGTATATCAATAAGGACAAGAAATCACAAACTTGCTCGGCATCACCCTTCGTGCTTTTAATCTCGTCCTCACTATGCAATGTATAATGTAATCAATGTAAATCATGGCACTGCATCACCCTTCGTGCTTTTACACTCTTTCCTCACTGTATAATCGATGAATATGGTACGGAATGGTACATCATACGGCACGGCATCACCCTTCGTGCTTTTACACTCTTTCCTCACTGTATAATCGATGAATATGGTACGGAATGGTACATCATACGGCACGGCATCACCCTTCGTGCTTTACACTCTTTCCTCACAAACAACAATCAGGGTAACATCAATTAAACAATTAAATCCCGGCAAGGGAACAACACCTGCACAATTAAATCCCGGAAAGGGTATATTTCAATAACTCTTTCTCTTTCTTTCACTTTCATTTCCATGATTTATTCTATCACCTAAGCCACTGCTCCAAAGAATGTAATATCTCATATCTTCATTATTCGTTTCACAATTTGGGCCAATGCTCCAAGGACGTAATATCTCATATTTCTTCATTATTCGTTACGATTTGAGCCAATGCTCCAACAGAGTTTACATAATACAATTCCCTTCACATATTCTTCACAACATATAGAAATCATCAATTAAGCATGGAAATTAACTCAAAATCAGAATATTCACAATATAAGGACTCACTGTCGTGCTAGACACCAATGTATAGATACTCGTCACCATGCCTATACATCGTATTTGACAATTAGAAAGTAGCAAATTATACTCAACTCCTATTCCCTCAAGCTAAGGTTAGACCGAACACTTACCTCGGGTCCAAAGTATAGCAATCAACCCACTAACACAGCCTTCATTTAGAATCCAACTCTGGAATGGTATTATCTAGATATAATCAACTCAAGTATATAAATAAGGATACAATGATTCAATTACATGGCCTAATTATCCATTTCCTAGCATTCTTTCAAATTTATCAAAATTCGACCCCTGGCCCGCATGGTCCTAACACAAGGCTCGGACCAAAACTATGTCACCCATTCACCCACGAGTCCGAATCTATAATTTGTTTCCAAATTCGACCCCAAAATGAGATCTTAATCAAGGAAATTCAAAAGGGCCTAACTCTACCCAAATTCCATATTTTCTACTCTAATTTGCATGTTTTAGGATTAGGAATTCATTAATTATAGATGAATTATGAAGGAAATGAGTTAAAATTTACTAACCCAAGAAGTCTTGATGAGGGATGGCTTCAATGTATTCCTAAGGGCTTTGGAGAAAAAGAAGTTCGTTATTTTCTAAGTGAATCCTGTAGCTACTGGTTCTGGAAATATTTATATACCACTGGGTAAATTGTTCTCTGGGATCGCGGAAGAGGGGCTGCGATCGCAGAGCTATAGGATCTCCTACTATGCGACCGCAGAAGAAAGGATGCAATCCCATAAGGGCCAACCACAAACCTCTGCGATCGCGAGGGACAAAATGCGACCGCAGAGAGATACTACCAGCCCCCACCCCAGACCGCCTATATTCTATGCGATCGCGGAAGCAACTATGTGATCGCATAGAGCTACAGAACCCTCCCCTCTCAAACACACTATGCGATCACGGAGCTAGGCTTGCGATCACACTGAACAACACCAGACACCAGATATGGACTTCTCACACCAAAAATTCTAAGTCTTTTACACCCCGTTACCTATCTGAAACTCACCCGAGCTCTCGGGTCTAAAAACCCAAACACACACACTACTCCCAAACAATCCTACAGACTTAACCGTGCGATCAAATCGCCAATATAACATCATATACATGGAATTACACCTCAAAATCCATGAATTCTATCAAATTTCATAAAAACATCAAATTTCCCATTTCAAGTCCGAAACACGTCAAACAAAATCCGTTTTCAACCAAACTTTACAGAAAGCGCTTAAACCACATATAAGACCTGTAACGGGCGCCGGAACCATAATACGGGCACGATACCATCAATTTCTAACCAGATTTTATTTTCAATTTCCTTAAATATTTCCAGAAAATAATTTTACTCAAAAATTCATTTCTCAGGCTTGGGACCTCGGAATTCGATTCCGGGCATACGCCCAAGTCCCATATTTTCCTACGGACCCTCCGGGACCGTCAAATCACGGGTCCAGGTCCGTTTACCCAAAATGTTGACCGAAGTCAAATTTAGTCATTTTAATATAAAATCTTAGCATTTTTCACAAAATTTCACATTTAAGCTGTCCGGCTACGCGCCTAGACTGCACACGTAAATCGAGGAAAATACAAATGAGGTTTTCAAGGCCTCTGAAGTACGGGATGGGTAATAACATAGGTGATGACCCTTTGCGTCGTCATATTCTCCACCTCTAAAATAAGCGTTCGTCCTCGAACGGAAAGAAGAAGGAAGTACCTGAGTCGGGAAATAAATGAGGGTAACGGCTCCGCATATCGGACTCGAACTCCCAGGTCGATGCCTCAGGAGGCTGACCTATCCACTGAACACGAACAGAAAGGAAACTCTTGGATCTAAACTGACGAATCTACCGGTCTAGAATAGCTACCGGCTCCTCCTCATAAGATAAGTCCTTGTCCAACTGGACAGTGCTGAACTAACACGTGGGCCGGATCGCCATGATACCTCCGAAGAATGGACACATGAAAAGATGAATGCACAGCTGATTAGTTAGGCGGCAATGCAAGTCTATAAGCCACATCTCCCACTCGATCAAAAATCTCAAACGGGCCAATGAATCTAGGGCTAAGCTTTCCCTTCTTCCCAAATCTCATCACGCCCTTCATAGGCGACACTCGGAGCAATACTCGCTCACCAACCATGAAATCCACATCTCAAACCTTGCGATCTGCATAACTCTTTTTCCTGGACTAAGCTACACGAAGCCTATCTGAATGATCCTGACCTTGTGTAAGGCCTCCTGAACAAAATCTGTACCCAACAACCAAGCCTCTCCCGGCTCAAACCATCCAACTGGAGATCGACACTACCTACCATATAAAGCATAATAAGGAGCTATCTGCATACTCGACTGTTAGCTGTTGTTGTAGGCAAACTCTGCTAAAGGAAAGAATTGATCCCATGATCCTCCAAAGTCAATAACACAAGCTCGGAGCATATCCTCCAATATTTGAATAGTCTGCTCGGACTGCCCATATGTCTGAGGATGAAATGCTATGCTCAACTCCACCTGAGTGCCTAACTCTCGCTGAACCGTTCCCCAGAAACACAATGTAAACTACGCACCTCTGTCCGAAATGATAGATACCGGCACACCATGAAGGCGAACAATCTCCCGGATATAGATCTCAGCTAACCTCTCGGATGAATAGGAGACTGCCACATGAATGAAATGTGCTGACTTGGTTAGCCTATCAACAATAACTCAAACTGCATCGAACTTCTTCCGGGTCAAAGGGAGCCCAGTAACGAAGTCCATAGTGATCCTCTCCCACTTCCACTCGGGAAGCTCAATCCTCTGAAATAAACCACCAGGCCTCTGATGCTCATACTTAACCTGTTGAAAATTCAAACACCGCGCCACATATGCCACAATATCCTTCTTCATTCTACGCCACCTGGAATGCTGCTGCAAATCCTGATACATCTTTACGGCGCCCGGGTGAAAAGAGTACCGGGAACTATGGGCCTCCTCTAAAATCAACTCTCGAATCCCATCAACATTGGGCACACAAACTCGCCCCTGCAATCTCAAAACACCATCATCATCTAAGGTCACCTGCTTGGCACCTCCGCGCTGCACCGTGTCCCTAAGGACACACAAATGGGGATCATCAAACTGCTGAACACGGATATGCTCCAATAATGAAGAACAAGCGACCGTACAAGCCAATACTCGACTAGGCTCAGAAATATCCAACCTCACAAATCGTTTGGCCAAAGCCTGAACATCCAAAGCAAGCGGCCTCTGACTGACCGGAATAAAAGCAAGACTGCCCATGCTAGTTGTCTTCCTACTCAAAGCATCGGCCACCACATTGGCCTTCCTCGAGTGATATAAGATAGTAATATCATAGTCCTTCAACAACTCCAACCATCTCCTCTGCCTCGAATTCAACCCATTTTGCTTGAACAAGTACTGAAGACTCTTATGATCAATGAACACGTCACACGCCACACCATACAGATAGTGCCTCCAAATCTTGAATGCGTTGACAATGGCTGCTAAGTCCAAATCATGCACTGGATAGCTCTTCTCATGAATCTTTAACTGCCTCGAAGCATAAGAAATGACCTTGCCATCATGCATCAACACTGCGCAAAGACCAATACGGGAAGCATCGCAATAGACTGTATAAGGCCCTAAACCTGTGGGAAAAACCAACACTGGTGCTGTAGTCAGAGCTGTCTTGAGCCTCTGGAAGCTCGCCTCACACTCGTCTGACCATCTGAACTGGGCACCCTTCTGGATCAACATGGTCATCGGGGCTGCAATGGATGAGAACCCCTCCACGAACCGGCGATAATAGCCCGCCAATCCCAAGAAACTTCGAATCTCTGTGGCTGATACTGGTCTATGCCAGTTCTTGACTGCCTCAATCTTCTTCGATTCAACCTGAATACCCTCTACTGATACAACATGACCCAGGAATACAACTAAACTCAACCAGAACTAACACTTCCAAAACGTTGCATATAGCTGGCTATCCTTCATAGTCTAAAGAACCACTCTGAGGTGCTGCTCGTGCTCCTCCTGACTGCGGGAGTATATCAATTTACCATAAAGATGACTATCACGAATGAGTCCAAATAAGGCCTGAACACTCGGTTCATCAAGTTCATAAAAGTTGTTGGGGAATTCGTCAACCCAAAAGACATGACCAAAAACTCATAATGCCCGTACCGAGTACGGAAAGCTTTCTTAGGGACATCGGATGCCCTAATCCTCAACTGATGGTAGCCAGATCTTAAGTCTATCTTTGAAAATACCTTGTCACCCTGAAGCTGATCGAACAAATCATCAATCCTAGGAAGTTGATACTTATTCTTGATTGTAACCTTGTTCAGTTGTCGGTAATCAATGCACGTCCTCATCGAACCATCCCTTTTCTTCACAAACAACACTGGAGCAGCCCAAGGGGAAACACTAGGTAATGAAACGCTTCCCAAGCAAATCCTGCAACTGTTCCTTCAACTCTTTCAACTCTGGTGGGGCCATGCGATATGGCAGAATAGTAATGGGCTGGGAGCTCGGAGCCAGATCAATGCAGAAATCAATGTCCCTCTACCCCCACCTCTAGCTGGCTGGGCAGGCTGTGGAACACCTGGTGCCTGAACCATGGCACGAGAACCCTGATGCTGAGAACTACCTGATGATCGAGGGAAGAACCTGGAAAGGTGAACCGGATCGCCACAAGTGTGACAAGACCTCGGCTGCTGAAGGAACTGAATCTGACCTTGTCGACCTGAATGACCACCCCGGAAACTCTGATACAGCGATGCACTGATGGGAGTTGGTGGCGCGCTGTAAGGCTACTAATCGGAATAGTGCGTCTGACAACCACGACCACCTAAAGTACCATGGGAAATCTGGAGAGCTGACTGAAAAGGTTTGGGAAGATGACCTCTGCCTGAAGAATCCCTACCTCCAGATGAGGCTCCACTGAAACGTGCCGAAATGGCGGGGCCTCTTGTCAACCCCCTGGCCACCACCATGTGACAGAATCATCTCAATCCTCTTGGCCACATTGGCCGCATCCTGGACGATATATCTATACCAGACTCTCTAGACATCTGAAGTCTGATAGGCTGGGCCAATCCCTCAATAAACCTCCAAACCCTCTCCCGATCAGTGCGAAGTATCATAAGAGCAAGTTAGGCTAGAGCGATGAATCTTGTCTAGTACTGAGTGACGGACATGGATCCCTGCTGGAGACGCTCAAACTACCTCTGAAGGTCCTATATCTGAGTAATGGGAAGGAACGTCCCCAGAAATACCTCTGAGAACTGAGTCCAAGTCAAAGGTGTAGATCCACCTGGTCTGGCTAGGCAATAATCTCTCCACCAACTCTTGGTTGCACCGGATAACCAAAAAACAGCAAAGTCAACCCCGTTCGACTCCACTATGCTCAGCCTAGAGCAGCAGTAAATAACTTGGTGAACCTGTCCAGTCTCCACAGAGCATCTGCTGACATAGGTGCTCCATCTGCTACCGGTGCTGCAATACCCGACTGGGCTCCCCCGGCTGGCTGGGGTGCCGGAGTCTGAAACTATGGAGCTAGCTGCTCTGGCACATAGGCAGCAAGAGTCTGGGCACCTCCCCCAGCCTGAGAGACGGCTGGTGCTGTAGGAAGAAGACCCGTCTGTGCTACACTCTCCATGAGTCCGACTAGAAGGACAAGGGCGTCCTGAAGCACTGGGGTAGCTATAAACCCCTATGGGACCTGAGCTGGACCAACTGGGACTACCGGAACTGGGACCTCCTCGTCAGACTCGACCTGAGGGTCCTCCACTGGGGCTGCTGCTCTAGGCTGAGCCCGGCCCCGGCCTCGGCCTCTAGCACGGCCTTGTCCTCGACCTCAACCCCGAGTAGGAGCTGTAGCAGGAGTGTCAGGCTGCTGGACGGAACCAAGGGAAGCACGCGTCCTCGCCATTTGCGAGAGAATAGAATAAAACTCAATCAGTACTCATAATCATAGCGCACGACAGAGAAGAAAAGAAATATGGAGTCATCGTAACTTTGCCGCCTCTGGGGGATAAATACAGACGTCTCCGTATCGATCCCTCAGACTCTACCAAGTTTTCCGTGAGTTGTGAGACCTAAGTAACCTAGTGCTCTGATACCAACTTGTCACGCCCCGAAATCCCACCATCGGGCCGTGATGGCGTCTAACGTTGAACCCGCTAGACAAGCCAACGTATATAGCTAAACTAGCATAATAATCTCATTTTTTTCAGAATAAGCTAAAACAATTCAAAAATTTAATCAGCGGAATAAATACAGTCCCGAGATAAGTAAGGACAATCATAATACAACGACGCAAAATTTCTCAAAACCTAGAGTCACTAACTCATGAACTGTCTAAGAGTGCTAAATACAAGTCTGAAAGGAAATACATGTCTTTCTTTGAAGCTAAAGGAAAAACAAGATAGAATCGAAGACAAAGGGATGGAAGAGACGCCAAGGCCCACGAACGACAGCGGGTATACCTTGAAGCCTCTATGATGAGCTGGAAGATACTCCCACTAATGATGTCCTCCAGGTCCGGCTGCGTAATCTGCACAACATAAAGAAGTGCAGCTATAGCATAAAGTACAACCGACCCCATGTACTGAGTACGTGCCTAGCCTAACCTTGGCGAAGTAGTGACGAGGCTAGAACCATACTACCAAATAAACATGTGCAGTTCAAATAAATAAATATACATATGTGCAACAGATAAGAAATATAGGGGGAAAACAACGAATAAAGGAAGGGGAACATACTGTGGGGAGATAACAGTTTCATATACGAAATCTCAATAAGGAAAAAACAACAAAGCCAACATATCAATAAGGACAGAAAATCACAAACCTACACGGCATCACCCTTCGTGCTTTTACTCTCGTCCTCACTATGCAATGTATAATGTAATCAATGTAAATCATGGCACGACATCACCCTTCGTGGTTTTACTCTCGTTCCTCACTGTATAATCAATGAATATGGTACGGAATGGTACATCGTACAGCACGACATCACCCTTCGTGCTTTACACTCTTTCCTTACAATGTCAGACAATGTACGTCATCACCCTTCGTGCTTTAACACTCTTCCTCACCCAAACATTAATCACAAACAAGGGCAAGGAAGTAAACATAATAGAGCAAGCGAACAACACTAGAAATCTCAATATCCTAGACAATATCAAACAATGCACGGCATCACCCTTCGTGCTTTACTCTCATTCTCACCAAGACAAGTGCACGGAATCACCCTTCGTGCTTTAACACTCTTCCTCACCCAAACATCAATCACAACCAAGGGCAAGGAAGTAAACATATTAGATATAGGAATCCTGGCAAGGGAACAATAATTAAACAATTAAATCACAGCAAGGGTAACATCTATAAAATAATTAAATCCCGCCAAGGGTATATTTCAATAACTTTTTCTCTTTCTTTCACTTTCATTTCCATGATTTATTCTATCACTTGAGCCAATGCTCCAAAGGATGTAATATCTCATATTTCTTCATTAATCGTTTCACAATTTGAGCCAATGCTCCAAGGATGTAATATCTCATATTTCTTCATTATTCGTTACAATTTGAGCCAATGCTCGAACAGAGTTTGCAGAATACGATAACCTTCACATATTCTTCGCAACATATAGAAATCATCAATTAAGCATGGAAATTAACACAAAATCAGAATATTCACAATATAAGGACTCACGGTCATGCTAGACACCAATGTATAGATACTCGTCACCATGCCTATACATCGTATTTGACAATTAGAAAGTAGAAAATTATACTCAACTCCTATTCCCTCAAGCTAAGGTTAGACCGAACACTTACCTCGGGTCCAAAGTATAACAATCAACCCTCTAACACCGCCTTCCTTTAGAATCCAACTCCGGAATGGCATTATCTAGACATAATCAACTCAAGTATATAAATAAGGATTCAATGATTCAATACATGGCCTAATTATCCATTTCCTATCATTCTTTCAAATTTATCAAAATTCGACCCCGGGCCCGCTTGGTCCCAACACAAGGCTCGGACCAAAACCATGTCACCCATTCACCCACGAGTCCGAATCAATAATTTGTTTCCAAATTCGACCCCAAAATGAGGTCTTAATCAAGGAAATTCAAAATGGCCTAACTCTACCCCAATTCCAGATTTTCTACTCTAATTTGCATGTTTTAGGCTTAGGAATTCATTAATTATAGATGAAAATGGAAGGAAATGAGTTAAAATTTACTAACCCAAGAAGTCTTGATGAGGGATGGCTTCAATGATTCCTAAGGGCTTTGGATAAGAAGAAGTTCGTTATTTTCTAAGTGAATCCCGAAGCTACTGGTTCTGGAAATATTTATATACCACTGGGAAAAATTGTTCTCTGTGATCGCGGAAGAGGGGCTGCGATCACAGAGCTATAGGATCTCCTACTATGCGACCGCAGAAGGAAGGGTGCGATCCTATAAGGGCCAACCAAAGACCTCTACGATCGCGAGGGACAAAATGCGACCACAGAGAGATACTACCAGCCGCCACCCCAGGCCGCCTATACTTTATACGATCGCATAGAGCCACAGAACCCTCCCTTCTCAAACACACTATGTGATCGTGAAGCTAGGGCTGCGATCGATGTGAACAACACCAGACACTAGATATGGACTTCTCACACCAGAAATTCTAAGTCTTTTACACCCTATTACCTATCTGAAACTCACCCGAGCCCTCGGGTCTCAACACACGACTTCCAAATCATCTTACGGACTTAATCGTACAATCAAATCACCAATATAACATCATATACATAGAATTACACCTCAAAATCCATGAATTCTATCAAATTTCGTAAAATCATCAAATTTCCCATTTCAAGTCCAAAACACGTCAAACGAAATCCGTTTTCAACCAAACTTTACAAAAAGCGCTTAAACCATATATAAGACCTATAACGGGAGCCGGAACCAAGATACAGGCCCGATACCATCACTTTCTAACCATATTTCATTTTCAATTTCCTTAAATATTTTCAGAAAATAATTTTACTCAAAAATTCATTTCTCGGGCTTGGGACCTCGGAATTTGATTCGGGACATATGCACAAGTCCCATATTTGACGGGTCCGGGTCCGTTTACCCAAAATGTTGACCAAAGTCAAATTTATTCATTTTAATATCAAATCTTAGCATTTTTCAAAAAAATTCACATTTAAGTTGTCCGGCTACGCGCCTGGACTGTGCACACAAATTGAATAAAATACAAATAAGGTTTTCAAGGCCTCGAAAGTACGGGATGGTTTATAACATAGGTGATGACCCTTTGGGTCGTCATACCCTAAGCCCAAGAAGAAAAAGAGCTCAATTAGCAAATTGAGAATAGGTGTTGCTGCACTCCCTGCCCATGTAGTTCAGGAATTAAGGGAGGAAGATAAAGAAAATGAAGATGGTGAATCGTTGCTCGTGACCCCAGTAAGAAAAACCATAGAAACATCCAAGGCCACTGAATCGGTGGTAACTGGTGAGGCCACGCCTTGTGCTGAGGAGGCCTTTGAGACGAATTCGGGAAAAGTCCCCGAATCGTCCAAGATCGAAGTTGCTTCTAGTCCAATGGCGAGTATATATGAGGGGGCTGGTCCCGAGACCCCTCGAGTTGAAAAGAGCGTCCCCGAGTGACTCACTTGGGGAAATGACAGTAGGTCACTCGCCATTCCTTCCTACCTACTCCGAAGAGGCTATACGGGATGCTCAAGCTTTGGGGACTCCCGAAGTAGGCGGAGTCCCCGGTGAGGAGGATCCTTTTCGGGATTGATTTACTGGGGTCGAGGATGCCTCTGATATTAATGATGCATCCAACCTCTTTGAAGAGGTCCTACGTCTCCTGAGCCGAGTAAGTTTTAGTACTTTTGTTGATGTAGCATTCGTTTGTTTTTTATCTAGCTCATTTCCCTTTCTATACAGGCTTTCTCTAAGTCTCGGGCTAAATTGAGCCAATGAGAGGCCGATCTCCAAAGGCTTTCTGAAGAGAGGAATGCCCTCAACCTTCACTGCGGGCAAAAAGATTAGGAGATTAAGGACCTCCGACTTGAATTGGCTAAAACTCATTAGGAGCAGACCAAGCTGACCGAGCAGTTAATGATACTCTTGAAAATCATGGACTTGATTCGGGAACGGATATTAACATTTCAATACCACATCTGCATCAAAAGATCGAGAGGATTGAGTTGTTCCAAGAGGAGGTCGACCAAGTGAAGGCAGAGTCCTATGGGTGGAAGGAAGACATTGACCACCTTGCTGCTGAGAAAGAGACTGCCTTGTCCCAGTTGTCATCAGCCAAAGCCCAACTTCAAAATATGAAGGAAAAGTGCTTGATCCAGGCTAAGAAGATTGAACAACTCGAGGTTCAGTTGGCTTCTGAATTTGCAAAGGCTTAAACTGAGGCGAAAAAAGCAAAGGTCGAAGCTGATAAGACGGTAGCCATTTATCGGGCTGATGCCGAAGCTGCTCAAGATCAAGTGAGGGAGGATGTCGATGCTGCTCAAACACGAGCACATTGTATTGCCGAGCTTGCATAATGCCAATCTCGGAGGAAGACCCTTGAAGAGATCCACGCCCGAGGCTTCGATCTTACCAAAGATATAGCAAAGGCTAAAGAGCATGAATTAGATGCTAGACTATTGGCCTATTCTGATGACGACGACGGCGATGATGATGATGGCAGCAAGAGTGGGTCCGAAAACGATGAGAGGCCCGAGGAAGAAACTGCTCTCGAGGAATGAACTGCCCGAGGAGAATAGCTAGGGTCCTTGAATTTTTTCTTTCTTTTTGTGTAGGACCCTGGTTGGCCTTTTTGTCAATACCTTCGTTCATATATAAAACATTTTATTTTTGAATTTTGTCTCAATTTTTTGACTTCTGAAAATTTGATTTGCTTTGTGCCTTGTAATTTTTTTTTATATACTTCATGCCTTGTGAAAAAGATGTTTACTACTTCGAATCTTAGGCAACATAGCCAAAGACAAACTAACATAGCCTTTGTAGTCGAGTGAGCACTTGCTCGAACTCGAAGCGGTAAAACCATTAGGTTTTATTTGATCGAGGATGAACTCTCGAACTCAAAAAATATAATGGCCCTTAGCTCTTGAATTGAGCCTGTATGAACTTAGAAGAATGGTTTTTCCCTTTTCGGCTTAAAAATTCAAACTTATATGAATTTCTTAAGCCTTAGCATGATGTAAGTCTATACCCGTTGGATTTTTCTGGGATCTGATATTATCGAAACCCTTTGCTTCTTTGTGCCTTAGAAAAATTTGTACTAAATTATACAAAGGTTCGAATAGTTCGATACCTCATTAGGTTTTTCGAGGGCTGACGTTATCGAAGCATTTTGTATATTTTTCCGAGGGTAGCCTTTTTAACCAATTTATAAAAGAATTCGAAGGCCTGTTTTTATTGCGGAATTCAAACGTCTCCAAACTGCGTTAATTTGGTCGTAGCCTTGGGAAAGTGTTATTCCCCGAGTAGGGTGGCCTTGGCCTATAAAATTAAGGGTTGGCTTTTTAAGGTCTTATGGTCTCGAAGTTTAGTAATTCGATCATGCCAATTTTTGGACGGCAGTCCCCTAGTATGAAGTTTATCGTTCGAGGTTTGGTTACGGTCGACACTTGAGCCAGTTTCCGAAATAAATAATAAGTATGAAATTTGTAATGTAACAATTTCATCAAGGGACTATTGGGTAAGGAAAAATACTTCTTTCAATAGTTCATACATGCGTATATGTTTTAGCACTAGGTTTCGAGCAATCTACATGGACACGGTTCATTCGACAGTTTGGTCCTGTACAAAATTTTCCTTTCGAGACCCTGCTGACATGAAATATTTCCCTTGAAAACGTAACATCTGAGGGTGGATGCCCCCCAGTATTCGAGGTTGATTGTAAGGAAGCTCAGCTAAGTAAGCACGAACAATGGTTGCCTCGTTAAAAACCTTGCCGGAAAAACCTTTTCGGGATAAAAATCGATCGAAGGGAAAAAGAGTGCAACACGTGCTTTCAGACCTAAGGACTTCATGTTTGGAGAGAACTTTGATGCCTTCTATTGAACACCTGCAATAAGTTAGTATAAAACATAAATGAAAAAAAGGAGAAGGTCATACCTCAACAATAATATCGTTTGAGGACTGATACGTTCCAATTATTATGACGTTGTTCGCCATCCATCATGCCAAGCATATAGGATCCCTTTCTCACGATGTCGAGGACCTGATACGGTCCTTCCCAATTTGGGCCAAGTTTTCCTTCGTTTGGGTCTCAAGTATTGAGGGTGACTTTTCTCAGAACTAAGTCCCCAGTTGTAAAGTGGCGAAGATTGGCCCTTCGATTATAGTACCTCTCGATGCATTGTTTTTGTGCGGTCATTTGGAAGAGGGATGCTTCCCATTTTTCATCTAGTAACTCCAAGCTCGTATTCATAGCCTCGTGATTTGACTCTTCTATTGTGTATCGAAACCTGGCACTAGGTTTCCCGACTTCGACCGGGATCAGAGCTTCAGAGTCATACACTAAGGAGAACGATGTTGCCCCCATACTGGATTTCAACGTTGTTCGATACGCCCAAAGGACTTCGGGCAAAATTTCTCTCCATTGTCCTTTAGTGTTGTTCAACCTTTTCTTTAGATTCTG
Source organism: Nicotiana knightiana (assembly GCA_005239525.1). Classification (NCBI taxonomy): domain Eukaryota; kingdom Viridiplantae; phylum Streptophyta; class Magnoliopsida; order Solanales; family Solanaceae; genus Nicotiana; species Nicotiana knightiana. The sequence continues at coordinate 30,556 of ML413486.1, forward strand.
AAAGAAGGTCTTGTTCATTGACTCGGCCTGTCCGTTTCTACTAGGATGGTACGGCGTCGATAGGATCCTTTTTATTTTGTGATCTTCGAGAAACTTTGTTATCTTGCTACCGATGAATTTTTTTCCATTTTCGCATACGATTTCGACAGGTATCCCGAATCGGCATATGATGTGATCCTAGATGAAGTCTATAACTTCTTTTTCTCAGAGTTTCTTGAAGGCCTGTGCTTTAACGCATTTAGAGAAATAGTCAGTCATGAATAAGATGAATTTAGCTTTACCTAGTGCTGATGGTAAAGGGCCGATGATGTCCATTCCCTATTTCATGAACGACCATAGGGACAAGGCTAAATGAAGTTTCTCTCTGGGTTGGTAGATTATCTACGCATACCTTTGACACTTGTTGCATTTTTATCAAATTTCTTAGTGTCCTTTTCCATATTGGCACAATAATATTCCGCTTTGATGATTTTATGGACCAGTGATTCGGCATCAGAATGGTTTCCACAAGTACCCTCGTGAATTTATTGTAGGATGTAGTCGGTGTCTCTTGCTCTCAAACACACTGCCAACGGTCCATCGAATGTCCTCCTGTATAAAGTTCCATCTTCGGCCAAAGTAAATCATGCAACTTTTTTTCATAGAGTCCTCGATTCGTTAGGGTCCGACGGGAGTTTCCCAGTTTTCAAATACTCAATATATTTATTCCTCCAACCCCAGGTTAGGCTTGTTGAGTTTATTTCGGCATGGCCTTATTCGATCATTGATTTTGAAGTTGTACGACAATCCCCGAGTTGATTTCATCGTCTTCGACCGATGACCCCAAATTTGCAAGGGCATCAGCCTCACTCTTTTGTTCTCGAGGTACATGCTGTAAGGTCCATTCTTTAAACTAATGTAATAATACTTGTAATTTATCCAAGTATCTCTGTATTCGATCCTCTCGAATTTCGAAGGTTCTGTTGACTTGGTTCACCAGCAGTAGGGAGTCACATTTGGCCTCTATGACCTCCACTCCTAAGCTTTTAGCTAGTTCGAGACCTGCAATCATGGCCTCGTACTCGGCCTCATTGTTAGTTAGCTTAGAAGTTTTGATAAGATTGCCTAATTGCATTTCCTATGGGCGGCTTCAAAATGTTGCCTAGCTTGGACCCCTTCATATTCGAAGCACCATCTGTGAAAAGGATCCATACCCCTAATGATGTGCCCAAATTTAACAAAAGTTCCTTTTCGACTTCAGGTACGAGGGCTGGGGTGAAGTCGGCCACGAAGTCTACTAAGATTTGAGACTTGATGACCATTCGGGGTTGATACTCAATATCATACCCACTGAGTTCGACGGACCATTTGGCCAATCGGCCCGATCTTTCGGGCTTAAGCGAAAAATTATAGCGAGGATAAGTGGTCACCACACATATTGGGTGACACTGGAAATACGATTTTAGTTTTCTAGAGGCGCTTATTAGAGCAAGGACCATTTTTTCTAAGTATGGGTACCGGGTCATGGCGCCTCGCCTATAGTTTGACTAACATAATAAATGGGAAATTTTGTACCTTGCTCTTCTCGAACTAGGACACCACTTACCGCAACTTCCGAGACTGGTAAGTATAAGTAGAGTTGTACTTCTGGTTATGGAGTATGAAGCAATGGTGGACTCGAGAAGTACCGCTTCAACTCTTCCACCGCTTGTTGGCATTCTGGGGTCCAAGAAAAATTGTTCTTTTTGAGTAGCGAGAAGAACCTCTGACGTCTATCTGAAGACCTAGAAAACCGGCCTAAGGCGTTTATTCATCATGTCAATCTTTGTACAGCTTTAATGTTGTCCATGACTGTGATGTCTTCGATCGCTTTGGTTTTATCGGGATTGATTTCTATTACCCGATTCAACACCATAAAGTCGAGGAACTTGCCCGAACTGACCCCGAAAGCACATTTCTCGGGGTTGAGCTTCATGTTGTATTTTCTCAATATGTTGAAGGTTTCCTGCAAATGTGTTAAATGGTCCTCTACGCGCAGGGACATAACTAGCATATTATCAATATATACCTCTATTGATTTACCTATTTTCTCTTCGAACATTTTGTTCACTAGGAGTTGGTAGGTAGCACTAGCATTTTTTAGTCCAAAAGGAATCACGTTATAACAATATGTGCCATATTTAGTGATGAATGAAGTCTTTTCCTTATCCTCCAGGTTCATTTGAATTTGATTGCACCCAAAGTAGGTATTAAGAAATAAGGATCTCATGGTCGGTCGTGGCATCGATTATGCGATCGATATTTGATAGAGGAAAAGAGTCTTTGGGCATTCTTGTTTAAATCTTCATAATCTACGCACATCCTAAGTTTGTTCCCCTTTTAGGGACTACTACTACTACATTTGTTACCCATTCAAGATATTTTACTTCCCGAATGGATCCTATTTTGATAAGTTTGGTTACCTCGTCCTTGATGAATGCATGATTTACCTCGGACTGGGGCCTTCTCTTTTGTTTTATCGGTCTGAACTTCGGGTCCAGACTTAATTGGAGTGTTGTTATCTCTGGCGGGATCCCTGTCATATTTAAGTGGGACCAAGAAAAAAAATCCATATTATTAATAAGAAATATGATGCCTTTTTTCCTGCGTTCGGGGGTTAACACCATACCCAGGTATACCTTTTATTCGGGCAGGTACTCGATCAATATAACATGCTCCAGCTCTTCGATTGTCAATTTTGTGGCATCAGAATCTTGCGGAATAATAAAGATCTAGGGATCCAATAATCGTCGTCCTCTTCTTCCATTCCCTGCTTTTCCGACTAAGTCGAGGCTGGTGGCTGTGGTTGCTATTTGGCCTTTTGTTTTCCTTTGACCTCCGATCCCTTTGTTGTCGAAAGAGCCGATATCGGTATTACCTCATCAACCACGAACATCTCTTTTGCAGCATGTTGCTCCCCATATATCGTTTTCACTCCGTCCGGCGTTGGAAACATTTGGTGGAGAGTCGAAGGGACTTCCCTCATGTTGTGAATCCAGGGCCTTCCGAGCAGGGCATTGTACCTCATGTCGCCCTCAATTACATGGAACTTTGTTTCTTGCATAGTCCCAGCTATGTTTACCGATAAAATGATCTCACCTTTAGTTGTTTCGCTAGCCATGTTAAAACCATTCAGGACCCAAGTTGCATGTATGAGTTGTTTTTATAGGCCGATCTGCTCTACAACCCTCGATTGAATTATATTTGACGAGCTCCCTGGATCAATTAACACACGTTTAACCTGAATTTTATTCATAAGGATAAACATTACAAGAGCATCATTGTGGGGTGGAGAGATTCCTTCTGCTTCCTCGTCGTTGAATGACGGTGCCTTCTGGCACATAATCTCGGGTCCGTTTTTACCTTGTAATGGATACTTTGGTGCGTTTGAACGCGGACCCTTGTGGAATATCGACTCCACCTACAATCATATGGTTCACATGTTGTGGCTCTTCTTGTTCGATTTTCTTGTTGGCGTCCCTTTCTTTGAAATGGTTTTTTGCTCGATCTCTTAAGAACTCTCGAAGATGGACCTCGTTGAATAGACGGGCTACCTCCTCCCTCAGCTATCTGCAGTCTTCAGTTATGTGGCCATGCGTGCCATGATACTTGCACATAAGATTGGGGTTTCTCTGGGAAGGATCAGTTGTATGTGTCTAGGCCATCTAGTATCTTTGATTCTCCCAATTGCCGACACAATACCTGATGCGTCTATATTGAAGTTGTACTCCGATAATCGTGGTGCCTCTGTGAGATCGGCATGCTTATCAAAACCACTTTTGCTCATGAGTACCCGAGAACTCTTTCCTCGATCACCCCTTCGATCATTTCGGATGGGATTGCCTCTAGGGTTGCCGTTTCTGCAATCTGCGTCGACGGCTGATATCTGTCTCTGTTCGATCGAGGTTCCCTATCGATATCCCTGTAGTTTCTGTGTCACGACCCAATTTCCCACACGGGTCTTGATGGAGCCCAACAACAGGGTTAGACAAGCCAACATTAATTATACTAAGTATTACCCTTCCCGTGTCATTAATTAATCCAACTTTTACCAGTTTTAAGCATTAATTTACATGATAATAGCCGGTGACGTGAAAATAAGACATCTAACACGTGAGTCAAAAGATAAGCATATGTATGAAAATTGCAGCCCAAAATCCCAAAATGTACGCATGTGTGTGCCAGGAACTAGTGTCACGAGTATCGCGGGCAACTATCAGAATACACCAGAATACATAAATATATACAATCCCATAGTCTGAATGAAATAGACGGGGAAAATAACAAAAGGAAACTCCAAGGTGCTACCAGGAAGAGCAGCTCTCCGTGAAGTATAACCAACCCCAGTCAGTATCTATCACCAGACTGATGATCAAATGTACCAACCTCCGGACATGTATAGTCAAGTATAGAAGAAAAGAAAGTGCAGCATAAGTACATACATAAATATGCACCTAGTGAGTATCCCGCCTAATCTCGAAGAAGTAGTAACGAAAAGTCGACTCTATACTCACTAAGGTCCAACAGTAATAAAGTAAGCATGATGTAAGGAAAACAACAGGCATAAAAGACAATAACCAAGTACATCGATATTAGACATCAAATAACAATCCAAAATCCACCAAGGTTGATATCTGCCGTGGCGTACGACCTGATCCCATCCTGTAATCCTCGTCGTGGCGTACGACCCGATCCCATCCTGTAATCCTCGTCGTGGCGTACCGCCCGATCCCGTCCTGTAATCTTCGTCGTGGCGTGCAGCCCGATCCCATCCTGTAATCCTTGCCGTGGCGTACGGCCCGATCCCATTTGTAATCTTCACCGTGGCGTACGGCCCGATCCCATCCTGAAATCCTCGCTATGGCGTACAGCCCGATCCCATCCTGTAATCCTCGTCGTGGCGTACGGCCCGCTCCCATAATATATACTCTCTCATCACTCTACCGTAGCGTAAGGCCCGATCCCATAATATAATTAATCATCACTCTGTCGTGGCATATGGCCTGATCCCACAATATATTCAATCATCACTCTGTCGTGGCGTACGGCCCGATCCCACAATATAGTCAATCATCACTCTGCCGTGGCATACGGCCGGATCCCATCCTGTGATTATTCTTATCACACTTAAATCATACCAAGTATCACAACATTCTAAGGAAACAATACCAATCACACAAGAATACAAGTCATATTTAGGCTACAATAGGGAAAAACAATGAACATGTTGTGTCCTAACTACCCGGACGAAGCAGTAACAGCCACTACGTACGGACTCTCGCCACTTGGTGCGTAGGTAGCCCCCATACAAGATCACATAGCAATGAAGGTTACCTATAGGGATAATTTTCCTCTTACAAGGTTAGAAAGGAGACTCACCTCAATAAAATCACTCCTCGGACCAAGGACCGGATCAAAAGATGCGCCCGAACTCCGAAACTACTCATGGCGCCTCACAACTAGCCAAACATGATGTAATTGAATCAATTTAAGGTTCAAGAAGAGGAATTAACAAGAATTCCTAAAATTTAACATTCTTGACGATTCTTGAAATTTCGACCATGGGCCCACGCATTCGGATTTTGAAAATTCTTGGAGGAATAGGTTACCTGTAGCCTTACTAGCTCAAATATATAGTTTTCTCAAAAATTCATGCTCAATTCGTTGCTAAAAAAACAAATTTACCAAATTCTAGGTTTCCTTCAAAATACTAATTTTTCCACAATTTTCATGTTTTATCTCATGTATAAACCTTGAATTAACATGGAAATGAGAAGGAACCACTTACTTCTTGATGCTTGATGAAAATCACCCTTTGAAATCCTCCAAAATCACCCCAACCAAATGAAGAAATTAAGAAAAATAAGCTAAAACCCGCTAAAATATCATTCTGCCTAGGTAATTACTCATCGCGATTGCGGAAAATGTTTCGCAATCGCGGAAAATAATTTTCCAACCCAAAATTTGCTCTTCGCAATCACGGAAAGAACTTCGCGATCGCGGAGAACAATCGCCCAGCCTTCCCGGACAGCCTCCAGTAAAATAGCCATAACATTTTGCAAACAACTCCAAATGACAAATGGTTAAGTGTTTTGAAAACTAGACTCAAAGATCTACAACTTTATTCAGTTAATAATTTCCCAATTCCTGATAGATTTCTAGATATAATCTGGCAAAGTCAGACCATGTGCAACACAATTTTCTTCTTCATCTTCTCGGGCACTCTGTAGTATAACAGCCATATCACTTTATCTACAAATTTAAATCATAAATGGTTCACTTTTATAAAGACTAGACACAAAGGAATACAACTTTCATTTTTACATCATCTCAAAATACCTTATAGATTGTGAGATATGAGCCTCCGAAGTCGAGTTAGTGCAGCAGAACATTTACTCTACGCGATCGCAAAAGGCTTTCCGCGATCGCGATTCACTGGCCCGTTTCTCACATTGTACTCACAGCGATCGCGACCAATTCCCCGTGATCGCGTAGAACACTGCTGTAGCCAAAAACCAGAACTTACAAATGGCCTAGAAATGGTCCGAAACCACCCCGAAACTCACTCGAGCCCCTCAGGACCCCGCCCGAACGTACCAACAAGTCTGGAAACATAACACGGACTTAGTCGAGCCCTCAAATCACATCAACAACGCCGAAAACACGAATCGTGCAAGAATTCAACTTTATGAACTTGAAATTTCTAACTTTCACATTCGATGCTGAAACCTATCAAATCCCGTCCGATTGACCCCAAATTTTGCACACAAGTCATATTTGACATTACGGACCTACTACAACTTTCGGAATTAGAATCCGACCCCGATATCAAAAAGTCAAACTCTCGGTCAAACTTCTCAAAAACCTTCAAATTTCTATCTTTAGCCAAATGACTTCAAAATGACCTCCGGACATATGAATTCACTTCCGATCGCGCTCCCAACTCTAGAATCATCATACAAAGTTATTCCCAGACTCGAAATCCCAAACGGACATCAACATCATTTAAATGCGCTTCAAGCCAAACTTAGGAAATTTCTTCAAAGATGCTGACTTTCACAATAATCACTGAAATGCTCTCGGGTTATCCAAATCCCGATCCGGACATACGCCCAAGTATGAAATCATCATACGAACCTACTGGAACCCTCGGATCCTAATTCCGAGGTCGTTTACTCAAAATTCCAGTCTTACTCAATTTCTTCAACTTAAGGCCTCTGAAATGAGAATTCTCCTTTCAATTTAACTCCGAACCTCCTGGATTTCAACTCTGAAGATACACACAAGTCACAATACCCGAAATGAAGTTGTTCATGACTCCCAACTGCTGAACGACGCGCTGGATCTCAAAACGACCGGTCGGGTCGTTACATTCTCTCCCACTTAAACAGACGTTCATCCTCGAACGTGCCAAGAATTGCCCCAGAATTATCTGAAATCACTGCTTAACACTCGTGCTCCTGCCAGTGCTACCACAACCCAGTTGAGCACATTAGCTTGATAAAATCTGAAGATATTCCCTTTTATCCATATAGTAAACACGTACCCCAGTTCCAGCACTTGAAATTCTCTACCATGCATATTTCTAATATGTGAACACCACGTCAACTACCACACGAGGCACCAGAACACAACTGCGTATATTTGTTGAATCAGCACCATACACCGCAGAATCCATCATCTGACCACAATGACGCTCCCTGAAACTCAATAGCCAGAATTCTACGAATTTGATGCTCTCAAAGAACCTTACAAGATACACACATACATCTTGCTATAATGCTGACGATACCACTACAACGGAGGAAATGTGTAGAAATTCCTGACCAACTGCAGATTTAACTGAACATTGAAATCCTTTCTCCTGACTAAGATCATCATCTCATTACAACCAATGATGGTGTTTGTTATGTAATATACTTGCATAGTCTTATCACACCGATCCCAGATTTATAAGTTTCATCTCACCCAGTATAAACTGCTCAGACAACCAATCACCCAAATACGGCCATTAGCCTCACACGATGCCACAATGCGCGAATAGGCCACAATTAGAACACGACACATAAGGAAATGACTCCGGAAGGGACTACTCAACTCATGCAGCTAATATGAACTTTCCTCAGAAAATTACGAAGTAAAACACAAGAAAATAATTACAGGAGCCATACTCGACATCACACTGTTGCGGCGGGCAACCCGATGAAAATAACATACCCGTGGTGGCGTGCCACCCAATCCCATCATAACATTTATATAAGGAAATATACACGAAGCTGAATTGCTCACTATTACAAATCACTGAATATCGGTCACAAGCACGCTAAGTGCATAATACCATTATGGGGAGACTGATAGAGCCATACGCTACAAAACTCCAGCACGACTGAGGTGCGATTTATAATCTGAATCTCAGGAGCCATCCTGCTCACATAACCACATCACTACGCAGAATCTCGACACATAAGAAATTATCAGCTGTTTCACAACTCACACGGCACAATCACAATAACACGTGAATTCGAAGAAGACGGAACAACACCCACTGTTCTAATATCTATCCATGAAAAGTTCTCTATTGAAAGGAAGATGCCTGGCTCATACAGAGCCCATAATCATATTTAAATCCATCCACAAGAATCGAGCCACCTCGCTCGCACCAAACTAGGATATTAGCTTTTGCATGGGTCCATATTAACCCACTTTCTCTCATAATACACGAGAACAACCATCATCACCCGGACTAACACCCCATAATCCATAATCAACTGAAGCAAACACCCTCCAGGCGTAAATTCTCAATTAAGAAATATTGCACTTCTTTATACTCAATCCAAATCTGAAATCCATCAAGTGACTACATGTCACACTTTATACAATGTTTTCGCTGTCATGCCTCCACGACCTTCCTCACAAGGAGAAAAGTCTGCCCATCCATAACACCGACCACACTAAGCCGCAAAACATATCAAGAACCCATGACCAGGGTACAAGATCTCAGGCCACACTGAAGATAATACCAGCTTATACTGAACTTTCGAATCACTCTATCTTGCTCTTCCGATCTCATGACATCCTTATAAACATCGGACCTGAATCTTGATTCTTACTCCCAGTTACATACTGCTTCCAGCACTTAACATACCAACATGAGGTGGCGCAAGAATCCCATCATAGATTTTGAACCACCAATAGCGTGAACACTTAATCGTATAAAAACTTTTACTTGACTCAATTCAAGAGTACCACCTCAAATCACGAGTGAATTCCCACATAAAACCCATTACGACAGTCGACAGGCCCCGCACACACCGACATAGACCATATGCATAATTAAATCACATCAAAGGAACCAATCACTGCCGCAAAGGTGCCAATTCAACCATGGATAAATAACCCCATCCTCTTTTAATCATCTTTAATTGCCTCAAAGATAATAGTAACTTCCTTCAACTCATAGCAGCTCAACCCTCATTCATCCCGAGTGACCTTGAATTCACGAGACCATGCTGCCTAAACCCCGCAACCCGTCTCACAAACTCCTGAAAATCTTTCTACAATTCGGAGTCTATTTATCTCACTACTCCTATACTATCCAGCATGCTGAAATAACATACAACACTCCAACCATCTTTCTTCCTCTTAGAGATCATACTGCAGAAGCTTGATTCTTCATTATACTGCTACCTGAAACCCTTAAACACTGCATTCTCTAAATTTTGAATTCATTAGGACCACTACTGAGAGTCACCCACTCTGACTGGCCCCGAATACAATCAACTCCAATGCTCTCCTAGCACAGGAACCCCCTTTTCAATGAAACACGTGACTAATTTCCTAACCTTACAACTCGCCCATGCCTTAAGCATAAGTTCTGAATCTTCCAAGCCCAACCCTGGCCCGACAAGGCCAACTTTTGCACATATTCATCAAATCCTATGCATAATTACCATTTTACTCCTCCTTCGTTAGCTAAAATCACTCGACTATACGTCGAAAATTCGCAACCCTATGAGAAGATAACCCTACAGCCCTACTGCAGATGGTGGGACTCCCCCACTTAGCCCGAAGCCACTCCTAGCACCACCCTAGACCCTACTGAGATCCTTCCTCCTTTGATAACACGATTTTGCTCAACCAAATCATCCCAATCTTCCAAATTCCCTCGCTAGCACTCCCTAAATACCCGAATTCCCTAGCATTATTTACACATTCCATCTCCTACCAACTAGCCACTAGGACCCCTCACAGAACATGCCAACCCCGCCATTGCTAACCTATCCCCAGAAGACAACCCACCTGAAGAAATCACTTACTGAAACCTCCCAGCGATGTTGAAATGCACGCTCTTTGCGACCTCAATACTTCTTCTCAATACTCTGAACCCACGCAACCGAAGAAACCATAGCACCGACAAACCTAACACATTCCATTCGATCGATGAAAATGACTACACGTCACAGGTGTATACCCCACCTCACTTGAAGACATCCAGTCTTAATACTTTATCAACTCCAACCATACTATCCAGAATCCAAATGCCATTCCTCTGCTGGAACTAAAACACCGAAATCTCGAAATCAAACTCTAATAAGACCTTCCCTTCAACCATTCATCACCCCCAACGTACAGGCAAACATTCTATCATCATATCAGCACCGCGCGACAATCAATTGCAAACATCATCACCGCCCGAGCACGGCCTTAAGGCTCCCAGAAACACAGCTACTGAGCTGAAATAACACATACCCTTTTGCAGGGCCATAACAACAACCACGACCATTTACACGCGGAAGCATCTTGGATTACATTCGTAGCACCATTCCCATTCCTCAAATTCCTGATCCATAGCAAGCGCTTCGCGATGCGTAATATTGAGTAGGAATGAACATAGACATAATCCTGAAAGGAATCAACTCGCACGATGAAGAATCAAGAAGGGAAGTACTCCTAACAGCCCTGTAGCCCCTCGAAGATAAGTACAGACGTCTCCGTACCGATCCGCAAGACACTACTGGGTTTGCCCGTGACTCGTGAGACTACGTGAACCTAAAGCTCTGATACCACATTGTCACGACCCAATTTCCCACACGGGTCGTGATGGCGCCCAACAATAGGGTTAGACAAGCCAACACAAATTATACTAAGTATTACCCTTCCCATGTGATTAATTAATCAAAGTTTTACCAGTTTTAAGCATTTATTTACATGATAATAACTGGTGACGTGAAAATAAGACATCTAATACGTGATTCAAAAGCTAAGCATATGTATGAAAATTGCAGCCCAAAATCCCAAAATGTACGTACGTGTGTGCTACGAACTAGTGTCACGAGTGTTGTGGGCAACTATCAGAATACACCAAAATACATAAATATATACAATCTCATAGTCTAAATTAAATAGACGGGGAAAATAATAAACGGAAACTCCAAGGTGCTGCTAGGAAGAGCAAATTACCATGAAGTATAACCAACCTCAGTCAGTATCTAGCACCAGACTGATGATCGGACGTACCAACCTCCGGACATGTACAGTCAAGTACAGAAGAAAAGAAAGTGCAGCATGAATACATACATAAATATGTACCTAGTGAGTATCCCGCCTTATCTCGAAGAAGTAGTGACGAGAAGTCGACTCGATACTCACTAAGTTCCAATAGTAATAAAGTAAGCAAGATGTAAAGAAAAAAACATGAATGAAAGACAATAACAAAGTACATCGATATTAGACATCAATTATGTGACGACCCAAAGGGTCATCACCTATTTTATTACCCATCCCGTACTTCCGAGGCATTGAAAACTTCATTTGTATTTGCCTCGATTTGCATGCGCAGTCCGGGCGTGTAGCCGAGGTAAGTGTTGATTATGTCTAGATAATACCATTCTAGAGTTGAATTCTAAAGGAAGGGCCGTGTTAGAGGGTTGATTGCTATACTTTGGACCCGAGGTAAGTGTTCGGTCTAACCTTAGCTTGAGGGAATAGGAGTTGAGTCTTGTTTACTACTTGTTAATTGTAGAGTACAATGTATAGGCATGGTGACGAGTATCTATACATTGGCGTCTAGCATGACCGTGAGTCTTTATATTGTGAATATTTTGATTTCGTGATAATTTCCATACTTAATTGATGATTTCTATAAATTGTGACAAACTATGAAGAAATATGAGATAGTATGTCTTTGGAGCATTGGCTCAAATTGTGATATAAATAATGAAGAGATGTGAGATAGTATGTATTTGGAGCATATTCTTAAATTGTGGATTGAATAATGAAGAAATATGAGATAGTATGTCTTTGGAGCATTGGCTCAAATTGTGAACTGAATAATGAAGAAACATGAGATAGTATGTCTTTGGAGCATTGGATCAAATTGTGAATTGAATAATGAAGAGATATGAGATAGTATGTCTTTGGAGCATTGGCTTAAATTATGAATTGAATAATGAAGAAACATGAGATATTACATTCTTTGGAGCATTGGCTCAATTTTTGAATTGAATAATGAGGAAATATAAGATATTACATCCTTTGGAGCATTGGCTCAAGTGATAGAATAAATCACGGAAATGAAAGTGAAAGAAAGAGGAAGAATTACTAAAATATACCCTTGCCGGGTCATTGTTGCTTTTGATATTATTCCCTTCCCGGGATTTCTATTCCCAATCTGTCTACTCCCTTTCCCTTGTTTGTGATTTCTGTTTGGGTGAGGAAGAGTGTTAAAGCACGAAGGGTGATGTCGTGCACTGTTTTATATTGTAAGGAAGAGTGTAAAGAACGAAGGGTGATGTCGTGCCATGATTCTTATTAAAAGCACGAAGGGTGATGTCGTGCCATGATTCTTATTAAAAGCACGAAGGGCGATGTCGTGCCATGATTCTTAATAAAGGCACGAAGGGTGATGTCGTGCCATGATTCATATTAAAAGCACGAAGGTTAATGTCGTGCCGATATAGTGAGGTAAAATCATGAAGGGTGATGCCGTGCACCTGTCTTAGTGAGAATGAGAGTAAAGCACAAAAGGTAATGCCGTGCACTTGTTTTGGTGAGTATGAGAGTAAAGCACGAAGGGTGATGCCATGCACTTGTTTATTTCCTGTTGTCATTCTGATACTAGTCAGTTACCTTGTTCTGTTACTTAAATAAGTGTTTTCTTTTCCCTTTTGTACTCTGGCATGTTTTTTCCGCAATTGTACTTAACTGTTTACTTCCTGCCTTTATTTCTGTATATACATTTATTTGAACTGCACAGGTTATTTGGTAGTCTGGTTCTAGCCTCGTCACTACTTCGCCGAGGTTAGGCTTGGCACTTACTCAGTACATGGGGTCGGTTGTACTGATGCTACACCTGCACTTATTTATGTTGTGCAGATTACGCGGCCGGACCCGGAGGGCATCATTAGTGGGAGTGTCTACGAGCTCATCATAGAGGCTTCAAGGTATACCCGCTGGCGTTCGTGGGCCTTGGCGTCTCTTCTATCCCCTTGTCTTCGATTCTGTCTTGTTTTTCCTTTAGTTTCAAAGGCAGACATGTATTTCCTTTCGGACTTGTATTTAGCACTCTTAGACAGTTCGTGAGTTTGTGACTCTAGGTTTTGGGAAATTTACGAGTTGTTGTATTATGTTATCCTTATTTAGCTTGAAACCACATTTTAAATCTGATGTTAAATAGTGAATCGTTTAGTTTATCCTATTAAATTGGTGTTAATTTATATACGTTGTCTTGTCAGCGGGTTCAACGTTAGACGCCATCACGTCCCTATGGAGGGATTTCGGGGCGTGACAAAATAACAATCCAAAATCCACCAAGGTTGATATCCGTCGTGGCGTAGGGCCCGATCCCATCCTGTAATCCTTGGTGTGGTGTCGGCCCGATCCATCCTGTAATCCTCATCGTGGCGTACGGCCCAATCCCATCCTGAAGTCCTCGCCGTGGCGTATGACCCGATCCCATAATATATACTATCTCATCACTCTACTGTGGCGTACGGCCCGATCCCATAATATAATCAATCATCACCCTACTGTGGCGTATGGCCCGATCCCACAATATAGTCAATCATCACTCTGCCGTGGCGTACGGCCAGATCCCACAATACAGTCAATCATCACTCTGTCGTGGCGTACGACCCGATCCCATCCTGTGATTATTATTATCACACTTAAATCAAACCAAGTATCACAACGTTCTAAGGCAACAATACCAATCACACAAGAATACAAGTCATATTTAGGCTACAATAGGGAAAAACAATGAACATGTTCTGTCCTAACTACCCGGACGAAGCAGTAATAGCCACTACGTACGGACTCTCGTCACTTGGTGCGTACATAGCCCCCAAACAAGATTACGTAGCAATCAAGGTTACCTAGAGGGACAATTTCCCTCTTACAAGGTTAGAAAGGATACTCACCTCGATAAAATCACTCCTCGGACCAAGGACCGGAACAAAAGATGCGCCCGAACTTTGAAACTACTCCTGATGGCTCACAACTAGCCAAACATGATGTAATTGAATCAATTTAATGTTCAAGAAGAGGAATTAACAAGAATTCCTAAAATTTAACATTCTTGACGATTCTTGAAATTTCGACCATGGGCCCACGCATTCGGATTTCGAAAATTCTTGGAGGAATAGGTTACCCGTAGCCTTACTAGCTCAAATATATAGTTTTCTCAAATATTCATGCTCAATTAGTTGCTAAAAAAAACAAATTTACCAAATTCTAGGTTTCCTTCAAAATACCAATTTTTCCACAGTTTTCATGTTTTATCTCATGTATAAACCTTGAATTAACTTGGAAATGAGAAGGAACCACTTACCTCTTGATGCTTGATGAAAATCACCCTTTGAAATCCTCCAAAATCGCCCCAACCAAGTGAAGAAATAAAGAAAAAAGAGCTAAAACCTGCTAAAATATCATTCTACCCAGGTATTTACTCATCACGATCGCGAAAAATGCTTCGCGATCGCGGAGAACAATTTTTCAGCCCAAAAATTGCTCTTCGCGATCGCGGAGAACAATCGCCCAGCGTGCCCGGACTACCTCCAGTAGAATAGCCATAATATTTTGCAAACAACTCCAAATGATAAATGGTTAAGTGTTATGAAAACTAGACTCAAAGATCTACAACTTTCATAGGTTAATCATCTCCCAATTTCTTATATACTTCTAGATATAATCTGGCAAAGTGATCCCATGTGCAACACAACTTTCTTCTTCGTCTTCTCGGACACCCTGTAGTATAACACCCATATCTATTTTTGTACAAATCTAAATCATAAATGTTTTACTTTTGTAAAGACTAGACACAAAGGGCTACAACTTCCATTTTTACATCATGTCAAACTAACTTAGAGATTGTGAGATATGAGCCTCCGAAGTCGAGTCAATGCAGCAGAACATTTACTCTATGCGATCACGAAAGTCTTTCCGCTATCACGATTCACTTGCCCGTTTTTCACATTTTACTCACCGCGATCGCGACCAATTCCCCGCGATCGCGTAGAACACTGCTCTAGCCAAAAACCAGCAGTTATAAATGGCCTAGAAATGGTCCGAAACCACCCCGAAACTCACCCGAGCCCCTCGGGACCCCGCCCGGATGTACCAACAAGTCTGAAAACATAACACGGACTTAGTCGAGGCCCCAAATCACATCAACAACACCGAAAACACGAATCGTGCAAGAATTCAACTTTATGAACTTGAAATTTCTAACTTTCACATCTGATGCCAAAACCTATCAAATCACGTCCGATTGACCCCAAATTTTGCACACAAGTCATATTTGATATTACGGACCTGCTCCAACTTTCGGAATTAGAATCTAACCCTGATATCAAAAAGTCAAACTCTCGGTCAAACTTCTCAAAAACATTCAAATTTCTATCTTTAGTCAAATGACTTCAAAATGACCTCTAGACATCCGAATTCACTTCCGATCGCGCTCCCAACTCCAGAATCACCATTCGAAGATATTCCCAGACTCAAAATCCCAAACGGACATCACTATCATTGAAATGCACTTCAAGCCAAACTTAGGAAATTTCTTCAAAGGTGCTTATTTCCACAATATACACCGAAATGCTCTCGGGTTATCAAAATCCCGATCTGGGCATACGCCCAAGTCCGAAATCATCACACGAACCTGTTGAAACCCTCAGATCCTGATTCCGGTGTCGCTTACTCAAAATTTCAGTCTTACTCATTCATCAACTTAAATCCTCTAAAATGAAAATTTTCCTTTCAATTTAACTCAGAACCTCCTGAATTTCAACTCAGACCATACACACAAGTCACAATACCCGAAATTAAGTTGTTCATGACTCCCAACTGTTGAACGACGCGCTGGATCTCAAAACGACCGATCGGGTCGTTACATTTTGCCTGCGGACCTGTTCGGATATACGGAACCGGAAGGGGTTCCCAATTGGTCATCCTCAACTTTGATCTTCGACTGGTACCGATTATGTACATCGACCTAGGTTACCAACGGATATTAAATTAGATTCTGCTTCAGTTGATGTGATGCTATCGAACTCCATTCGTTCAACCCCTGAGTAAAGGCTTAAACAGCCCAATCATCTCTGATCGGTGGTAATTCCATGCATTCCATTTGGAATCGAGACACGAACTCCATCATCATTTTGTTATCCTTTTGTTTTACTTTGAAAAGGTCCAATTTCCTCGTCGCAGCCTTTATTGCCCCGACATGTGCCTTTACGAAAGAATCTGCCAGCATGGCGAATGAGTCGATGGAATTTGGTGATAGATTTTGGTAACAGATCATTGCATCCTTCGATAGAATTTCTCCAAATTTCTTCAGTAGAACAGATTCGATCTCATCATCTTCCAAATTGTTTCCTTTGATGGAGCATGTATAGGAGGTGACATGCTCGTTAGGATCGGTGGTCCCATTGTACTTAGGGATTTTCAACATATGAAATTTCTTCGGAATGGTTTCGGAGTTGCACTTGGGGGGAACGGCTTCTGCACAAACTTTTTTGAGCCCATTCCTTTTATAATCGGTTGTGCCCCAATAAGTGGTCAACCCGGGAGTTGTACGTTTCTACTTTCTTATCATTTTCCTCATTTTTCTTTTCTCCTGATTCAATTTGTTTGGAGAGATCCTCGAGCATCTTCATTATGGAAGGGTTGGTCCCCGATTCATTAGCATTCGATCATTCTAGCACTGGCCCGATACGGCGGGCAACTTCCGGCTCGACCCTGCTCGATGTTCGATGCTTATTTTGTAGTTGTACAATAGAGATTTGTTGATCCTGTAACATCTCGAATATTACGTGGACGATAACTCATCCATCTCCTTCGTCCTATGTACCTTGACCACCAGATCGGCCTTCTCTGCGTACGCTCCTTTCGGGCTTTGTGCCAAATTTTTTGTTTAAGGCGATATGGGAACTGATGTTGACTGGATTGGAAATTGGTGCTCCTTCGAGATCATCCTTAGGCACCTCGACCCATGGAGCAGCTACATTGTCATTTTTCCTGTGAAATCCGAGGTCATTTTCACCATGTATGAGTGCTGTTTGTGAGTTTGACATGTTTTATCCCGAAAACAAAAATATTTAAAAGAACAAGCGTAAAATAGGGTGTGTTATCGGAATAAGTATTGAATAATCACTATTATCCTTAGCCCAGCGGTGGGCGCCAAACTATTTACCCTAAACATTGGATAACAATTAAACTTATATTGTGATTTTAAGGATATATGATTTCACTCAACACTAATTGATAAAATATGAAAATCAATTACAGAATTAAATTATAAATAAATCAAATTGGTGTTCAAATAAAGCTCCAGCCCTCGAGTCAAGACACTCTCGGACTGATAAGTGCAAGGAACAGTAGAAAATAGAACAAACTGATGAACAATAATGTAAATGAGAAAGAAAGAGTTGTTTTGCTATAATTTCTGTGAATTATCCTGCTTATAAATTATTAGAACTTCTCCTTATATAGTAGAAGAATTCTACTTATGGCATAACTCTAATTACAGAAGGAAATCATATAATTACCTAATTAGCTGCTTCTGATTTGATCCGTTCCGAGATTTGCGCCATGATCCTCGACCAATCACGGGTATCTCGCTCTTCCGTTACTGAACTATCCCGACATTACTCGAAGTCTGTCTCCCTTGGCTTCAATTAATACTAACCTCGATCTCGAAAGAGATTTCGATCTTCGAACTCAATGCCTTAGCTCCATAATTTGGCCGAAGCTAACCTTCGATGCAAAGTACCGGTCTCAATCAAATAGTAAAATCGGGTAGCCCCGATTTCAACCGTATACAAAAATTAATGAAACTCAATCCTAAAGTTTGATCATTTGATCTTTAAGACTTCAGCTAGAATCAAGCTAAAAGCATTAAGTATAGTGAAATGAAGAAATATATAAGGGCTTACAGAAGAATCTGTTGCAACAGGTGAAAGAATCAAAGTGAAAACAATAGCAAAGAGGAAGTGGTGATTACATTATGGCACAACCCTTCTAACAAATGTCGAACCTAATGCAAGTGTAGTAATAGCCAAAAATGGAGCAAAACGACTGCAGATATCACCCGAAAATTGAGTAAAACAACCGTAAGAATCACCTTCCCAAAGCTGCAGCAAAACAGCTGCAAAAATTACTCAAAATGCAGCAAAACAGCTATAAAAATCACCTTCCCAAAGCTGCTGCAAAATGTACCAAAGCAGCTACAAAAATCACCCAAAAATGCAGTTAAACAGATGCAAATATCACCCAAAAATGCAGCAAAACAGCTGTAAAAATCACCTTCTCAAAGCTGCTGCAAATTTCAGCAATTATCCTTCTGAAACCAACCCAAAAACACAGTAAAACCGAACCAAGAAGCCAGCTGAAAACCAAGTGTGATCCCCATATCCCTGAAACAATTCCAAGACGCAACAAAAACTCTAGAGAGAGAGAGAGAGAGTGCACACATAGTTATAGAAGAAGCAACATAAAAAAAAAGGAGAAGAAGAGGAATTGTCTATTGATGTTGGGTGAGCAAGTTGCTGGTCAAAATTAATAGCACTCAGTCATTACAACAGGTTGCGCTTCCCTGCACTATCTTTGAGTGCCAAATTCCAACTTCATATATTCTTAATTTCTTATTACTAATTTGAAGACATAAACTAACAATTCACTTGATGATAACCGCAAAAAAAATTGAAGAAAGTCATCAGAGAAAATGTTTTAAATAAGTCTCAACTTTTTATGCAAGCAGGGAAAGTTTGTATTTTCTGGGTTAATTAGCCATTCAAGGGATAGAATATCAAAATTCAAAGAAAGCAAGAGATTTCTGTACCTTTTTCATTTGCAAGAATCAAAAGTGTCACCTTATTATAAGGATCAATAAAGAGTTTCATCCCCTTAATTTTCTCGTTGTACTTGGTCAAGACAATCATGAATCAATAAGCATACATTAATCAACAACATAACTTTTCCAGCCAGCTTTCACAAACTTGAAAAATAAGGACAGGCGAAACAGGAAACTGAAAAATCGATGTACTGCAAAAGCAATCGAAGCAGATCTATCGACCAAATTTACCGGAAACCATGCTCAATGTACAACTTTACTTTTCTATTCTGCTTTGGAAGATCCCAAATAAAAGAAAGAAGATACTGAAACTTGCAAGACAGATACAGAACAATCTTTGTGGTTTCTCATCCCCAGTTTTTTCTTTAAAAAATTTCATTGACAACTCTAGATTCTGTTCAGATTGTCAATCACAAAGCCCTCCTACTTTGTGATGGAAAAAAACCAAATCGAATTTTATTGGAAAGCATATTGTATACGGTAGAAATCGGGCTCATCTACGACATGATAGACCGGACTCGGAACATGAGGGACTAAAGATCGAACCTAAGTTCCACTGACCCAGAAACTGATGTCAGAATGTCTGTCTTCGAGAACATTGAGTCTGTGATCCCGGAATCGACCTTGACCCCAAACGAGCTTGAAGAAACATTGTTAGCGTAACAAAAGGACGAAATATCCGTGATCAATCAGATATTACGACGGGAATCTCGGTACATATCAACAAGGAACTAATAATCAACAAATCAAGAGATTTCTACCTTTTATAAAATTGTACCTAAAGTAGGACTCTCCTACTATATAAAACAGGTCTAATAATTCGATTAACACATCGTAGCACGCATTCCAAAGCAATACACAATTTTTCTCTTTAAGTTCTTATTCAATTGTGTCTTGATATCGATCGAAGTGCATCCAGTTCGAGAGCGACTAACCTCCCCGGATTGTATTTGTTCAATTCGTGTGGTTTGAACATACTTTATCATTGTTTATTTCAATTGCTGCTTAATTTATCATTTTGTGTCAAATTAATTCATGTATCCTTAAAATCACTTACAACTTCAATTGTTATCCGATTTTGAGCATAAACAGTTTGGCGCCCACCGTGGGGCTAAGGATAATAGTGGTTATTTGACACAAATCTCCGTAACACACATTACTTTACACTTGTTCTTTGAAGTGTCCCTAATTTCAGGTTAAAACTCATAATGTCAAACTCTAAATCAGCAGCCCTACAAGTTGACAATGAATCCGGCACTATGCCAAAAATGATAATGTGGTACCCGGAAATGAGGTACCCCCAGCTGACCTCGGCGGAGTCCCGGCCGCAGACTCGATTAACGTAAGCTCACATGTGTCCATCAACACAAATTTGCCCACCGATCGTGAAAACAACGTCTGAAGAAATGTCTGATTGGTTGCACAAAGCACGCACGATGGTGTAATCAACTTGCGGTTAATATTCGAAATGTTACAGGCTCAGCAGGTACCGATAGCCCAACTCCAGAACCAGAGCCGTGCGCCGAGCATGATTGAGCCCGAACCATCACGGGAATTTATCCACAGAAATGAACTGACCCTAGAGAATCAAAATGAATGGAGTCGGGGACCAACCCCTAAATTATGAATATGCTCGAAGAACTAACCAAACGGATAGAATCGGGGAGAAGAAAATCGATGCATATGACAAGAAGGTGGAAACAAACAATTCTAGGGTCAATCAGATCCTAGGAGCACCACCGATATTGAAAGTCATGGATCCAACAAGTTCGTGGAAAAAACTTTCCCTCTGAGCGCGGCTCCAAAGCTGATCCCTAAGAAGTTCTGCATGCCCGAGATTCAAAAATACAACGGAATGACCGACCCAAACGAGCATGTGACCTCCTACACATGTGCCATCAAAGGAAACGACTTGGATGATGATATGTCTTGTTGAAGAAGTTCAGAGAGACCCTGTCAAAGGGAGCTATGATATGGTATCAAAACTTACGTCCTAATTCTATTGACTCATTCGCTATGCTTGCATATTCTTCCGTGAAAGCACACGCAGAGACTATCAAGGTCGAGACCATGAAGTCGGACCTTTTCAAAGTTAAACAAAAGGATAATGAGATGCTCAGAGGTTAGTGTCCCGGTTTCAAATGGAACAAATAGATCTGCCACCGGTCGCTGATGATTGGGCCATTCAAGCTTTCACCAAAGACACAATGATCGAAGCTTAGTGGATTCACAGCAGTTGAAACAAAATCTGATAGAATATCTGGTTGTTACTTGGGCCGACGTGCATAACCGATATCAATAAAAAATCAGAGTTGAAGATGATCAACTTGGGGCCCCTTCGGTGTCCGTTTATCCCGTCAGAACCATCAACAAAGTCAAGAGAGATATCGACCGTGAACTAAGGTCAAATAGGGATCGGTATCAGCCATACAATAAAGACCGAAAAAGACGTAGGTCCGGGCGAAATTCTACGCCGAAATCAAAGAAAAAGTGATCGATATTAGAGAAACCGGGGACACATGAGCAAGAACGGTTTCGATAGGCCTATTGCGCCTACGGAAGCACTGAGGTTATCGAAATATAACTTTAACATCGATGCCGCTGCCATTGTATCAGCTATCAAATGCATCAAACACACCAAATGGCCTAGGCCTTTACAATCTCATCCAGCCCAAACGGATCCTAAATAGATGTGAAAATATCATACCACTCATGGATACGTAACAAGGATTGCCGACATTTGAGGGAGGAGGTAGCCCGGTTGTTCAACAACGGGAACCTATGTGAACTCCTAATAAACAGACTGAAGCAGAATAGCCTCAACAAGTCATTAACATGATCATCGGTGGGGTCGATGTCCCTCAAGGGCCGATGTTGAAGCGCACCAATGTATTCATCACAAGGGAAAACGGACTAGAGATTACATACCAGAAGGAACCTTATCTTTAAACGATGAGGATGCAGAAGGGATTGTGCAGCCCCATAACAATGCACTGGTAATATAAGTAATCATAAATAAATCTTGAGTTAAGCGTTTGTTAATTAATCTAGGTAGCTTGGCCAACATCATCCTATCTAGGGTTGTAGAGTAGCTTGGTCTACAAGATCAAATCGTTCCTGCAGTTTGAGTTCTAAACGTATTCAACATGGCATGTGAAACCACTAAGGGGAAGACAATATTATCAGTGAACACCGCCGGGACCATCCAGGAAGCCAACTTTTATGTGATCGAAAGATACATGAGGTGCAACGCTCTATTCGGGAGCCATGGATCCACAACATGAGGGCAGTGCCCTCGATTCATGGTATCCAACCGGTGAATCGAGATCAAACGGACAAGATCAAATCCATCGAAGATATCACAGTTGTGGATAACGAGAAGGTCGTGCAGAGATTAACCGGATGCCTAGCCGCCCTGGGGAGATTAATCTCGAGGTCCTCTAATAAAAGCCATCGATTCTTCTCGCTACTAAAGAAGAAGAATAACTTCTCGTGGACCCCGGAGTGCCAACATGCCTTGGAGGAACTCAAGCGATATCTATCGAGCCCATCACTATTTCATACGCCGAATACAGAAGAACAATTATACCTGTACTTGGAGGTATCGGAGATAGCGCTAAGTGGAGTCCTGGTCCGGGAAGAGAAAGGTACGCAATTTCCAATTTACTATATTAGCAGGACTCTAGGTTAGTCCGAAACTAGGTACCCTCACCTAGAGAAATTGGCGTTCGCTTTCTAAGTGCCTCTAGGAAGCTAAAATCATGTTTTAAGTGTCATCCTATATGTGTTGTGACTACTTACCCATTGCGAATCATAATACATAAACCTGAGCACTCGGGGAGGTTTTCCAAATGGGTCATGGAAATCAACGGGTACGATATTGAATATCGACCCCGAACAACCATTAAATCTCAAAATTTGTCAGATTTTGTGGCAAACTTTACACTGGCCCTAATACCCGAGGTCGAAAGAGAGTTGTTGGCGAACTCAGGGACATCCTCTAGGATCTGGACCCTCTTTATGGATGGCTCTTCAAAAACAAAAGGGTCCGGACTTCGCATCATATTGAAGCTACCAACAGGAAATGTAATTAAACATTCTATTAGGACTGTGAAATTGACTAACAATGAGGCCGATTATGAGGCCATGATTTTAGGTCTCGAACTAGCCAAAAGCTTGGGGGTGGAGGTGATCGAAGCTAAGTGTGACTCCTTCCTCGTGGTGAACCAATTTAATGGGACATTTGAGATCCCAGAAGAATGAATGCAAAGGTACCTAGATAAGTTGCAGGTAACATTACATCGATTCAAGTAGTGGACTTTCCAACACGTACCTGGGATAGGAATAGCGAGGCCGATGCCCTTGCTAACTTAAGGTCGTCGGTCGAGGATGACGAGCTCAACTCGGGGACAATCGTACAACTCATGAGATCGGTAGTTGAAGAAGGTCACGCCGAGATAAGCTCTACAAGACTGGCTTGGGATTTGAGAAACAAATATATAGAATATCTTAAGACCGAAAAGCTTCCCTTGGATCCAAAAGAATCAAGGGCCCTATGTACGAAGGAAGCCCAGTTTAGCTTGTCTGAACACAGAACCTTGTTTAGAAGAACGTTCGATGGCCCACAAGCGATATGTCTAGGTTTGGGAGATACCAAATACGTCCTGAAAGGGAAGTTCGTGAAGGCACCTACAGAAATCATTCAGGCGCCGAATCATTACTTCGAAGTGTAGTTAGAGCCGGCTACTACTGGATCAAACAGGACGCAAAGGAGTGTGTACGAAAATGTGATGGATTCCAAAGACACGCTCCAATGATTCATCAACTTGGGGAGCTGCTCCATTCGGTTTTGTCACCATGGCCGTTCATGAAGTGGGGAATGGACATCGTTGGCCCCCTTTCATGGGCACCTGGTAAGGGTCAATTTACAGTATTTATGAATGACTATTTTTCTATGTAGGTGTAAGCTCAGGAATACGAGAAGGTCAGGGAGAAGGAAGTCATCGATTTAATTTGGGACCACATCATATGCCGGTTCAGAATGCCGGCCGAGATTGTGTACAACAATAAGAAACAGTTCATCGGTAGCAAAGTAAGCAAGTTTCTTGAAGACCATAAGATCAAAAGGATCCCGTCAACACCCTAGTGGGAACGGACAAGAATAATTTACTAACAAGACCATACTCTAAACCCACAAAAGGAGGTTAACCTACACTAAAGGAAAATGGAAGGAAATCCTGCCTGAAGTTCTATTAGCATATCGTACGACCTCGAAGTCCAGTACCGGGGCGCCACCGTTCTCACTTGTTTACTGAACTGAAGCTCTAATATTGGTCGAAGTAGAAGAACCTAGTCGCAGGTTCTGACACGCAACTGAGGAATCAAATGATGTGGCCATGAATACGAGTCTGGAGCTGTTAGATGAAAGGCGTGAAGCCGCCCTTATCCAGTTGGCCGGCCAAACATAGTTGATTGAGAGATATTACAATTGAAGGGCCAACCTTCGAAACTTCAATGTCGGGGAATTAATGTTAAGAAGGGTCACACTAAGCACCCGGAATATGAACGAGAGGAAGCTAGGGCTGAACTAGGAAGGGACATATCAAAATATCGAGATCACCGAAAAATGATCGTACAAAGTCGGAGCAATGAACAGTGAACGGCTACAAAACAAATGGAACGTAACTCAATTGAAGCGATACTACTGCTAAGGTACAAACCCATTCATTCTCTTTACTTATTTTTTGAACTAACACTTGCAGGTAAATAATAAGTAACGGTACAAACTTTTTGGTCTGAACGTACTCGTTTCACTCTTTTTCCCTTGGATCGATTTTGTCCCAAATGGGTTTTCTAACTGGGTTTTAACGAAGCAATGGTGGATCGTGCTAACTTAGAATTGACGACCAGTCATGAATTGATGTCGAAGATCACATCAATAGTATCCGAGGCTTCTCTATGATCAACCTCGCACGCTGGGGGCATTACTCTTGGATAACGACTTTAGCAAGGAAAGAGGCTTTTCTGGTCGAATGGTCTGAACTCGATCTATAGGATTTACTGTAATGCCCAAACGACCAAATTAACAGTGACCGCGTAGACTACTCGAGCCCTGGCACAAAGCTTGTACACATGTGTAACTATTACGCACATGAACAAAAAAAGGTCTCTACCTTGCGGATAAATATTTTGTCCCTTAAAATTTTTAGTTTTACATTTCTTAAGGAATTTCCTACATCTGATCCCGTAAAGGTATCAAGACCAAAGGCCACCTTAATCTGATTTCAAATGATCACTTCCACTCGGGGACTACCGTACGAAGATAAACTCGGACGGTCCGTGCTATCAGAGCTATGGACATCCCCATTCGGGGACTGTTATCTTAGGCAAGCCCAGATAATTCAGGGTGACAAGCCCACTGGGCGAACACCCGAACTAAATATGCTACGACCATATAAAAACGGCTCAAAGAAGTCCGAGACACGTAACAAAAAACAAGGCCTACAAAATTTCTTAACCGGTTCTAAAGGCCACCCTCAACAAACTATAATCTAAAGGAAAAATTTCCAGTCATACCGAACCTCCACGATGCCTTAAACAAAATAATGTTGTTCGTAAGGCTCGTTCGAGCCTCCAATCATAACCTAACTATTTCATGCTAAGGTATTTCAATCTTTTCAAATATAGATAACAAAGCAAAGAAAAACTCAGAAATTGCTGAAGGGAAAAAGGCTTATATACATATCAAAAGTTTTTTTTACAAGGGCCAAACGGCCTTAATACAAATTTTTACAAAGGCCAAATGGCCTTAACAACAAGAAAGGTAATACAAAAAGCAGAAAAACAAAAGCATCTATGAAGCGCCTAAGTGGCCTAGTCTTCACCGGGGGCACCTAATCACCAGAACCTTCAGGTTCTCCTCCACCCTCGGATTCACTCAAACCCTTGGAGTCTTAATCATACTCGGGATAAGCCAACTTCTTTGCCTCGACTTCAAGCCCCTTGGCACTCTCATTTTTAGCCGACAAGTTGAAACCCCGAGCATGAATTTCCTAGAGGGCCTCCTTTCGGCATTATCTCTTTGTGTGCTCGACGATATCCTTCGCTTGATCTTGGGCCGCCTCGGCATCAGTATTATATTGGGCCACCATTTTGTCCGGCATCGCTTTAACCACCACAGTCGTCGACTTAGCCATTTCAATCTCCTTGGCCATAGTTTCTCGATCAAAGACGGCCGAACTTAGCTGACACTGGAGCTCCTCAATCTTTTTGTCTTGCACCATGGACTTTTCCTTTGACGATCAAAGTTGGAACTCATCCAAAGCTAATTGCACCCAGGTAGTTTTATTTTTAGAGTCCAAGCGGTCCATTTTTCTTTTCCATTGATCGGCATGAACCTTTATCACGCCCATCTCTGCCCAAAGCTGGTCAATTCGATCAAGATTCTTTTGGACATGTGGGTTCAGAGCATTAGTCATCGAGTCTAGCTCATAGTCACTAACCTCAAAGACTTTTACCTTTTCCACCAGGTCGAAATGTTCCTTCCGAGCCGTCTCTAGCTCATCTCGGAGGCTCTTAGCCTCCCCTTCACGCCGCTCGCTGAGAAATTTGTAAGCATCTCTCTTCTCAGTGAGCCCTTGAATCACGCCATCATACTAGTTTAGCTCCTCCCGATATTAGAGAAAAGTTTCGTGATGAAGCACTGAGGCCTATAAACACAAATAAAAAAAGTTATGATTATCTATAAATTAATCTAAGTACAATCAAGAAGTCATCAAGAGGCATCAAGAGTTACCCAGTTTAACGCTTGTTGTGCTTCGTTGAACAGACAGAACACGTCCACCTCGTTAATCTTGGCTTGGTCTTCCTCGGTCACCATGCATCGAAGGTAATTGGCAACCTCTACTGGGTCAGGGAGGAGACGGGCATCCTCCAGAATTGAAATAATGATCGATCGATTCCGTTCAGGATTCACGCTCGGAGCTGGGAACCTGTTGATTAGTTTCGAAATTGAGGAAGGCTCGCTTATTCCCAAATATGAAATCTTCCTCGACACCTCTAAGTCACCCAATTCGGTGACGTCCTCTGTTTTGGCAGAATCCACATCATCAAAAAATCTGTGGAAGGGGTCTTCGCTACTTGGGCCCCCTCATTGGGACGTTCTTTCACCATCTGAGCATCGTTGTACATGGACTTAGTAAATGAAGGTGAATCGGAGATGTCTATAACACCGAGTGCATCTTTTGGGGCATTGACCAATGCTCGGGAAGCCCCAACCATGGCCTCCTCGTCTGTCTCCCTAACTTGAGGCAAAACGACCTCTCCTCTCTCTAGCTCGGAAGCCTCAGCCACTGCCTCCTCATCGGCTTCCATAAATTGAGGCAATTCAGTTTCTCCCCGCTCTAGTTCAGAGGCCCTTTGCCCCTCGAGTTGCAACGACTCTCGGGCTACCAGATCAAACTCTTCTTCTTTTTATACTCGTTTCTCCGCCGATGGAGTGAGTCCGATGAGGGCGCTCGGGCACTGGTGTTTTCTTTGGATTTGTGCACCAGCCTTCTTCTTAGTTTCTTCTTTTCTGAGTTCGGATAATTCAGCTCCCTTTCTTTTTCTTCTAATCACCCTGTCTTGGAGCAGGGGAATCGGTGGGGAAATCCTCGTTACTGGATGGAGGCCTTGTTGTGACATCCTTGGGTAAACCTGCAAAGAGAAATGAAACAAGTAAGAACTTAGCGACCCAAAAGAAACCTTGGAGGCCTCGTTGTGACCTCCTTGGGTAAACCTACAAAGGAAATGAAACAAGCAAGAACTTAGCGACACAAAAGAAACCCAAGTATTACTCACCCGGGAAAGGAATCTCACCATGAGAACGGGCCTCCACCGGCCCTTCGAAAGTTCGCACCATGCGCACACAGAATATGACCTTTGTAACACGATGCCCTCGACCCACTCCTTGAGTCGAGGGACTGCATTGGGGACTCGAGTGATTAAGACTGTATTGACGTGATGTTTCTATCGTGGGGTATCAAAGTGATAATCGAATGCTCATGTCATTTCTCGTCGTCTACTCTCCAAAAAATGAGGAGACTATCTGTATATGGTAGAAATCGGGCCCGTCTACGACATGATAGATTGGACTCAGAACACGAGGGACTGAATATCGACCCCAAGTCCCACCGGACCAGAACCCGAGGTCAGAATGTATATCTTCGAGAACATTGAGTCTGTGATCCCGAAATAGACCGTGACCATGAACGAACTCGAAGAAATATTTTTAGCATAATAGAAGGCCAAAATATCTATGACAAGTCGAATATTATGGCAAGAATCTCAGCATGTATCAATAAGGAACCGGCAATCAACTTTTCAAGAGATTTTTACCTTTTATAGAATTGTACCTAAAGTAGGACTCCCCACAATATAAAGGGGTCTGATAATTATTTTAACACATTGTAACACACATTCCAAAGCAATATTACTACTTTTCTCTTTAAGTTCTTATTCAATTGTGTCTTGATATGGATCAAAGTGCATCTAGTTCGAGGGCGAGTAACCTCCTAGGATTGTAGTTGTTTAATTCGTGTGGTTTGAACTTACTTTATCATTGTTTATTTCAATTGCAACTTAATTTATTATTTTGTAGCAAGTTAATTTACGTATCCTTAAAACCACTTACAAATTCAATTTTTATCTGATTTTGAGGGTGAATAGAGATTTTAACATAATCAAGGATAGTAGAAAAAGATTAAATAAAAAAGGCATCAAAAAATTTACATAGAAAAAATCACTATGTCGGAATTAGGGATTTGGGGAAAGCACCTGGGTTGAGGAATTTTCCAGTCTGTGTTCAAACTGAAAGAGAAGAGGAGCCTCATTTTGGGGGTATCTGATTGAGCCTTATTTTGGGGCTTTGCTTTAGATGTATCGACATTAGTGTGGAAACGGAAACAAAATATTTTAACATAATATTATTATCTTATTAAAGTTAATTAAAAATAGAAGAAATAGGGGTCATTTTTGGCAGGTTTAGCGAAAGTTAGGGGAAGGGGAATAAGGAGGAAATAAATAACATACCGTAGCCAAAAAATGTCTATAGCAACTGTTCTATTACTATTGCAACGGTTTTATAGTTTTAGTGTGTTGATATCACCTAAAATCTATTGTAGCGGTCTCAACCGTCACGATATATGGTCTATGGAAATGGTTTATAAACCGTTGCAAAAACAACTCTTGCCATAGACCCTTGTTCCAGTAGTGACAAGACTAGCTATTATAATTCAGCAAAAACAAAGAAGTAATAAATAAATCTTACCCATTTCCCTTAGGCCTGATGATCGTCCTATGATAACGATCATATCAAACTGTATCTGGATCATTAACCTCCTGTATATCTGAAGCATGAGTAAAAAGGGAGGCATCTGGCTCAATGCTACTATCTCGAAGGCGATGTCTAGAAATGCTAGGAGACGAACTCCATGAAGAGGTAGGCGCGGTCGCTGATGAAGATGGATGCGATCCAGATTCATGCTGCGAATCGGGTAGTTGTAAACTAGATGGATGTGATCTAGCTGGTGGTGAAGCAAATGGAGTAGATGGCGGGTGTATCACCACATGGCCCTACGACTGCTGACCTAGTGTAGCCATGTAACTATATGCAAGATTACGTGGAGGAAGCAGGGTATAACCCTGTGGTAGAGAATGGTAATAATACTGGTGGGATGGGGAATAGGTTGTTTGATGAGTAAATGGATGTGGTGGAAAATATGTGTTCCTAGAAGATTGGTGTCGTCGCAGCGCAGGGATGCAAGTGTAGAGTGGAAGGACGCGACGGTGTAGCACTATCATCATGATCAATAGATATCTTATCCTTCCTAGACCTACCTCGACCCTTATCGGTCACCTATATAAATTAAATAAAATATTAGGATTGAGAATATAAATCTATATAAGTTGAGAGCCCTTGAAAAAATTAACATTCTAATCATCTTCAAAATATCCTTCCTTGTCCGAAAATTCATCCTCTTCACTTATTTCATTTTCATCAGGTGATTCTTTGTCTTCATTTTCTATGGTTGTTATTTCCTCCATATCAACTTCTTCTAATATGTGTTGAGGATGCTCCAAGTCATTTTCTAACTGACCTTCCACCATTTGATTAATACTTGAGGTATCGTTTTGGTAAGCAATATCTTGCACATTTTGAACTTCCACCCTACCAACAGGCTTAATTTTGATTACAACCAATCAAACTTATCTCACTGCAATGGATATGGAACATAATACACTTGCCTAACATTTTTTGAAATTATAAAAGGATCATAGAGATCATACTACCTCTTTTTATTAACCTCAGTTATGTTGTACTGCGAGTGTACGTTTGTACCTCTTCAAGGTGTTTGGTGTCACGACCCCAATTTCCCACCTTAGGATGTCATGATGACACCTAGTCTCTAAGACTAGCTAAGCCTTACATATGTTGATTTAATAAAACAATTGAATTATTTAATCATTAATCATAAACCATGAGATGTGAATGAGCTCAATTAAGAAAAAATAGATGATAACTTAAATAATCAAATCGCTCCCAACACATGAACTTACAAAAAGAATTAGCCTGGGGCATTACACCTCATAAACCACAAGTCATGAACCCCAATTTTCAAATCTTACACATATGGCACCTCGTGCCCACAATAACAATCACCTTTACACGGCAAAGCGCACGTGCTACCATGTATTTTGCAACCATGATAAATGTTAATTAAGATGAACAAAAGATATATTTAAACACCATAAAACATAATAAAAAATCTTGAATAAGTAAGTTGTCAAATTAAATAATGAGTATAGAAATCAAGTAAAGTAAAACATTATACGATTTATATGAAACAGAGTATCAGACGAGTTTAGTTTAGAAATCAATATTGAGAAAAATATAAGTTAAATTAACGAATTAAATATATAATTTGTGAAATAAAAACATGATAACAATTCTAAACAAGGTAAACATCTAACATGGTGATGACTATAATTTGAGAACCCAATTATAGTGAAAGTGCGATAACCATTTAGAATAATAAGACACCGGGTGACTTAACAAGTTCTATCTTAAGAGGCACATAGAATAAAGCATGTTAATAATTCTTTTATTTAAACCATTATGTTACCAAGAACTCAAAAAAATATGATATAGTTACTCCACGCAATTAAATTCACTTTGACAATCAATTCACCATGTTATAACGGAGGAACAGATTGGCATGTTAAAGCAACACAACAAATCATGTAGAATGCATGACTCACACAAGAAAACACAATAATTCCAACTCCAAGATAAAAACGAACAACCAAACACAATTAAACCGCGGATGAATGATTAAAGGAATAACAATGACCGTTAAACTAAACAAGTTGTTCCAACATGGAATGTACAATGAAAATCACAACCGAAGTACCACCTCATTTTCACATTTCACAATTTCAATCACAATATTTTTTTTTATCTCTGTGTGAGACTTACATTTAGCTTTGAAAATTATTTTTTTTGAAATAGTTACACACGTTTAGCCCACCTTGTCTCACCCTGTTGTTTCAAGTAGTTCCCTTGCTAGCATCACACGTATCAAGCCCACCTTATCAAATCACATGCGTATCAACCCCTACATTTATACCACCACATGAGTATCAATATCACAACATAATCATAACTCGCACCATAAGTTCCCATATGCTACAACTTGCCACAAAGTAAACAACACAAATATTTTCACAACAAATAGCCCATGTCTCAACCACATTGTGTACAAGAATTTCAACAATAATAAAATGAATGCGAATGCTCAACAAGGAAAGGTATCTCAACAATTAACAACTTCGCCTCAATGTGATAACGACTATTACAATTTAAACACCAATAACTTAACAAGATGATATTCTACTAAATAACAACTTCAATTAAAAGTGATTCAACAATTAAGAGGTAACAAGACAATAAGGAAGGCAATAACTTCAACTAAAGTATATAAGAGCAAAATAACTAGTAAGAGGTAGAACAAGTGCTAAAAACATCAAATATAGCATGTAAGAGTAGATTGACGATGAGAGATATAACATGTTATGTCAATTTAATTAAAGGCATGAAAAGAGTCTAGATAATCTAAAACGGTCAAATACCACATATAACCTGTGTACCCACTCGTCACCTTGCATACACGACTTTCACATATCACAAATAGCACAATCAACCCAAATCCTAAGGGGTAGTTTCCTCCACACAAAGTTAGGCAAGATACTTACCTCAACTAGGCAAATTCAACTCTCGAAAATAAATTTCCCCTTAAATTTGCCTCCATACGGAACTAATCCAATGTTTATAGATGAAATTATCCTCCAAAATCGCCCAATACAGAGCTCCAAAACCTTGCGAGAAAAAAGTAACTAAATTTCGTAACAAGAAAAAAATATCCAACAGCTTTCCTAGCTCAATTCAGGTCCTAGATAATCCAAAAAACTGACATTTGATAATCCTAACACAATCCTTGCTTTATTTTGCCCGATATAGCCTCTTGAATCACCCAATTTGACCTTAAAATGAGGGATATATGATGTTTTGAAGTTTTAAATGAAATATGAAAATTTCAATCGCATTGTCGTAATTATTTACACCAGAAAAAAACCACAAATAAGAAAATCTTTGTTTTAGCATCCAAAACTCATTTTGAACCTTCCGGACACAAACCATATATGTATTTCCATCACAAAAGACCTTACAAACCTGCTCGTACACTAAAAACACAGAAAAAAAGTCATATTGATCCGATATTGACCATGGTCAAACCTTAAATCCTTAACTAGTTTCTCAACCAATCCTCCAAAATACACTCGAGACCCCATCCAATCATATCAACAAGTACAAATAAATCATATAAACTTATCCAAGACTCGAAATACCCATAGGAACATCACAACAAAGAATCAAGGCTCAAACGGAATAGAAGCTCTCTTAACTTGTTAAATCTTCATTCTTTCAAAAGTGCGTCCGCATCACACTTAATGTCACAACCCTAATTTCCCTCCATAGGATGTCGTGATGGCACTTAGTCTCTAAGACTAGGAAAGCATAACATACATGTAGAATATA
This sequence comes from Nicotiana knightiana, assembly GCA_005239525.1. Taxonomy (NCBI): domain Eukaryota; kingdom Viridiplantae; phylum Streptophyta; class Magnoliopsida; order Solanales; family Solanaceae; genus Nicotiana; species Nicotiana knightiana. The sequence goes on from ML413486.1 coordinate 64,059, forward strand.
ACTGAGATCATGATAAAACTCTCAAAAGAACTCAACAACTATCATAAGAGAACTCTGCAACTTAGCAGAAACAACATCCCAAAATCCGGTGATATCAAGTCACAAGCTCTACAAGAGTATACTGAACATCCCTATACAAAAGTATCTTTAAAAAGGAAAATGAAACAGAACAAGATAGAGGGTTACTTCGAGGCATGTTAACACCATCAGGTATACCTTGAAGTCTCCAAATCTGAACTCGACACACTGGTGCCTGGGCTGGTTAAAAGGTACCTGGATCTGCACAAAAAGATGTGCAGAAGCATAGCATGAGTAAACCACAACGGTAACCAATAAGTGCCAAGCCTAACCTCTGTATAGTAGCGACGGAGTTAGATTAAGGCCCTACTGGAATAAATAAGAAAACTAGACAAATATATATGACAGTGTGATAATGATAAACAATGGAAATGCGACAATGATGGGATATACCAAGAGTAGCTACACTGAACGAAGGCAAATAAGGCATCAAGGAAGAAAACAATGAATAATATGCCAAGGAAACAATCAGCCAAAAAAACAAGTGATGTAATAGAAAAGTATCAACATGAATCACTACTGAGGTACCGCCTCGTAGTCTCATATCACAAAACAATTCACAATCTTTCTTTATATCACTGGAGGAGCCTTGCATTTAGTTTTGAAAATCATTTTTCCTGAAATAGCTTCTTGGGTTTTATCTCTCCTTATCACAGCGCGTGGCTTCAAGTAGTTCCCTACTAGAAACACGCGTATCAAGCCCAGCTTATCTCACCATATACATTTCAGCCCTAAATCTTTATACCACTGCATGCATATTAATATCACAAATCGCACCTCAAGTGACCAATAATACAACTTGCCAAAGAAGTCAACAATAATAGTGTTTCCAAAACAAATAGCCCAAGGCCCAACCACAATATACACAAGAGTCTCAACAATAGCAACCGAATGTGAATAACTCAACATGAATGATTTTTCAACAATTTACAACTTTGCCTCAGTTTGAATTACGGCCTTTATAACTCAATACCAATTCCACAATAAGATATTCCAGGAAATAGCAACTTAAGGGACTTAACTGTTGAATAATGAATAAGGCATAGAGAGAACAATAACTTGAACTAAAAAATGTAAAGATAATTAGCCAGTAAGAGTTAAGATAAGTATTAACGATGACAAGTAAAGCATGTGAAGATAGACTAATTATGATAAAGGTAACATATTATGGCAACCCAATTAAAGGCGTGCAATGATCTACTTAGCTAGAACCGGCCAATTACCACATTTAGCCCGTGTACACACTCGTCACCTTGCGTACCCGGGTTTCACGTATCACAATTAACACAAAACAACACCAATCCTAATAGGTAATTCCCCCACACAAAGTTAGGAAATACACTTACCTCAAAACATACTAACTCAATCCAGTAGTAAGCTTTCCCGCGATTATCCAACTTCGTACGGCTCAAAATTACCCAAATCGACTTCATACCACAAATATAAACTATAGGAAGCTATTCCGCACAATAAAGTTGAAACCTTTAAAGAGAAACAAAAAGTCAACTCGAAAATTCAACCTTGGGTCCACTACAAAATCCGAACTCCCATTCAATAACTAGTCCAACCATACAAGAATCAATCAAATCCAACTTCAAATAGCCGTTGAAATCCCCAAAATTTAGTCTAAGAAGTTTCAAAAAATTTCCCCAAATTTTCCAACTCAAAGAACTAATTAAATGTCAAAATAATGATGGATTCATGTAATATAGCCAAATCCGAGCTAGACTCACTTAGCCCGATATTTTCCTTGAAAATCCCTCAACAAATCGCCACAAATCGAGCTCTCCAGGTTCAAAGATGGAAAATGAAATAAACCCTCGACCTAAGCCTTTTCTGCACAACGATTTTGCATCTATGGACTCACAGTCGCACCTGCAGAAAAATCCATCGGAGGTGCGGTTCAAACTAAGGCCCTGAAAACTCACACCAACGGATCCCTGAGTGCATCCGCAGAAGACCACCCACTTATGTGCGTCACTGACCGCACCTGCAGTCCTAGATGCCCAAGCCCAATTTCTATTTTGCGGAGCGATGACCGCTTCTGCGGTGCCACACCTGCGATCCAAAGTGGATAGGTGCGATTGCACCAGACACAACAGAGGTTCAACAATCACCCAAGTCCAAAATGGTTCCAAATTCGATGTAAATCACACCTGGGGCCCCTGGGACCCTGCCGAATATACCAACAAGTTGCAAAACCCATAACGGACCTACTCGAGGGAAAATATCACATCAAACAACATCGATTTAATGAATCACAACCCAATTCAAACCTATTGAAACTATGAAAATCCGAATTCCAAAACAAACGCCAAATCATACCAAAACTACTCCAATTGACCTCAAATTCTTGACACAAATAATAAATGACATGACTCGCCTATTTTAATTTCGAAATCAAAATTCGGCCTCAATATCAATAAAGTCAACTTCGATCAAACTTCTCAACTTTCCAAACATTCAAATTTCTAACTTTCGCTAATTCAAGACGAAATGACCTATAGACCACCAAGTCAACATCCAACACACTCTTAAGTCCCAAATCATCATATAAAGCTATTGGAACCGTGAAAACTCTATTATGAAGTCGTCTACATAAAAGTCAAACTACGGTCACCTCTTTCAACTTAACTTCCTACTTTGGGACTATGTGTCCCATTTCACTCTGAAACTCACCTGGACCAAAACCAAACACCCCCTCTGATAACAATAATACAATTTAGAAGAGTCAATAAATGGATGAAAGGGGCTAAAATACTCAAAATGACCGGTCGGGTCGTTACACGTAAACTCTTCGGATTACTTTCAAACTTTGCACACAAGTTTAATTCAACTATATAGACCTCTCTAAAGTATCCGAACACCAATTGGAGTCCAATAAAATTAAACTAAACTCTTGGTGAACCTTATTAACTCTTAAGTTCTTCAAATAGTCAACTTTCGACAAATAGTGTCTAATTCATGTAAGGCCCTATAATTTTTTTCCTAAACCTCGAGGTTCTGTGGTGCCGAGGTAGGCATTAGTGTTAAATAATGGGGTTTGGGATGATGGAATACTTCATAGAAGGACCTTGAAACCTTAATACATACCTAATGTTTGATAAAATGCTCAAATGAGCTAGAACCATGATCGTCTTTTTAATTTTGATTCAACTTCTTATATTTCTTAAATAGATTGAAGATGCAAGGAATTCTGGAAAATTTTAGAGTTTAAGGAAGCTCAATTGAGATATGTTGGCAAAACCCCTTTCTTGGAATTGGATTCCACGGTGTTCATGTAAGTTATGCAAGACTCGAGTTGATCATTATGAAATTGGTTATTCCGAGAAAACTTGTGTCGAAAGATATATGTTCAATATGTGTTCCAAATGCTTTTATCATGATATGTTATCATTTGAGAATATATTCTTAGTATGGTCTATGTGTTATAAGTGTTACGACTTCAAGACAATTTTGAATGAAGGTTATCATGCCAAATTATGTGAAAAATCTTTATATGTCTAAGACTATTAATTGTCACATGTGTACCTAGAGTCCTAAATTGATAAGTATTATTGTTGATAATGATGATGATGTGTGAAAGTAAAATGGGGAACATGAAATATTAAATACGGCCAAGTTTCAAGAATGATATTATAATTGTGGCCACTAGTGCCAATGAATTAAAAAGATGTGAAAGAAGTATGAAGTGAGATGATTGATAGAAAAGGGTAATGTCTTGGGCGAGACGGCCTAGCCGATCGGGCCGTGATCGGATGTCATGCCGCACACATGGTGGTGATTGTGCTGGAAATTGTAATTGAAATTGTGATCATGGTTGATGTCTCAAATGAGGCGGCCTAGACGATCGGGAAATGATCGGTCTCCGTGTAAAAATACGGTGGTATACTGAATGATGGTATATTAGTAATAAAGATCACCCAACCTAAAATCATGGAAATTTACTTGAAAACTTATGTGGTTCTTAATTTGATGTTTTATTATTGTTTGAGGCTTCTATTGATTTCATGATTGTTCTCCTGTGTATTATATTTCATTCTATTAAGATGGTGTTTAGTTTTACATATTAGTACTATTTGACAATACAAACGTCTCTTTTGCCGAGGACGCTGCATCATTAATGGATGCAGGTGGTTCCACAGTAGGCAGCATTGATCAGTGATAGCAATATGCCCTCCTCCCGTCAGATTCGATGAGCCCCACTTCATTCCGGGGTTATACATATTTTGTTTATTGTATTATCACGTTTTGAGGGATAGACGAAGCCTTATTGTCAACACTACTACCGTATTCTTTGTAATTATTAGAGGCTTCTTAGACACAGTGTGGGTTGTATATGGGTGTTGGTAAAGTCAAATGAGTTATGTTGTGTTTGAACCATTTATTCCACTTTAGACTATGAAAATGTGAGTATTTTGAGACATTAAAAATGAAGTAACAAATGGAAATGACTTGGTATTGTATACACAATCTCCCTATTGTATAATTAATGTAAATATGTCTTCTCTTTGCCATGAGTGAGTTTGGGTAAAAATTATCTAATTGGCTTGCTCGGGGGGAACTCGGTTGGGCGCCGATCGCGCCCCTTTAGTTTCGGCATGACAAACTTAGTATCAGAGCCTAAGGTTTTAAAGTGTCCTATGATGTCTCGGAGCCGTTTCTAGTAGATTCCTTCTTATCACTGTGTTGTCGACCACATATATAAGTTTGAGGATACTTGGACATTAATAAATAATACCCTTCTTTGATATTATGGATCGTGCGATAAAACTGATTGTGAGTATGTTCCTCCTTTAACTCGTGACCAAGGAGCCAATGGCGCCCAAAAGTGGCAGTTGATTCTTTATTTGATGATGTGGGTGAGTACCCGAGGGGCGAGAATATTCCTCCAACTACTACACTACCCGATTCCAATACACATGACCAGGCTACACCAGTTTCTACACCTACTAAGAGTGCAACGATTACTCCAATTGATATTCTGGTTCCACCTCCAGCCCCAACTTCCGGTTCTGGTATTTCTGACGTGGATCTTAGGGGAGCCATATAGATGTTGACATAGAAAGTTTCTTCCCATGCCCATAGATCAAATGTTGCACCCACTTCTTCTACCCAACAATGGGATTTTATTGGTTCCAGGGTGAACATGTTTCTTCAGTTAGATCCTCCAGTGTTCATGGGTGCTAATCCCGAGGAAGAACCTAGGACTTCATTGATAAGATGCATAAGACTCTCTGGGTAAGGCATGCTACTGAGACAGAGGGAGTGGTGTTGGCTGCCTACCGCCTGAAAGGTATGGCATATTCTTAGTTTCAGTTGTGGGATGACTCTCGTGAGGAGGGGAGTCCTCCAGCGAGGTGGAATGAGTTTGTTGACGCCTTCATGGACCATTTCTTGCCTACCGAGACTAGAGCAGCCCATGCCGTAGATTTTGAGAACCTTAAACAATGTAGCAAGAGTGTGTGGGAGTACCACATGGAGTTTGCGCGCCCGTCCAAGCATTCTATTCATATGTTGCCTACTATGGAGGCTAGAGTGCGTCGGTTTGTGCAGGGACTTAGCCCCTTGGTTATCAATGAGGCAGCTACAACTTCCTTAAATTCTGATATGAACTATGGGAAGATGGTGCCATTTACTCAAGATACAGAGAATCGTAAGTTGAAGAACAAAAGGGAGCGAGAGAGCCGCAGTAAGGCCCGGTCCGCGGCTAACCATGGAGATTTATTTTGTGGTGGTAGGTTAGCATTTTAGGGAAGGGTCATCAGGGCCATCCCAGTCTTTTGCTCAGTATTCAGCCAGTGCATCGCCATTAGGGCCTGGTCAGTAGTAGGGGAGTTTTTTCAAGCCCAGTTAGGGCAACATGGGACCTACCATCATGCCCAGTCAGGAGGGAGATTCCAACAGCAACGGAGGCCCCTATGCCCCAGGTGTGGGAAGATACACTTAGGGATCTTCTACATGAACCTTCCCATATGTTAAGGGTGCAGATTGAGGTGTCATATTTAGAGAGAGTGTCGTTCATACTACTAGGGTGCGGGCAGGGGCACAACACAACCATCTAGTTCTGCAGTTGCTATATATTCAACACCTCCTCCAGCTCGAGGAACTCCAGCACCCGTAGTGTGTGGTGCGGCTAGGGGTGCTGGGCATAATTCGGGAGGACCCAGCCGTTTCTATGCTATGAGTGGTCGCCAGAGTGCAGAGGCTATTCCAGATGTTGTCACGGGTATATTAACTGTCCAATCTCATGATGTGTATGCTCTTATTGATCTTGGTTCCACTTTGTCCTATGTTACTCATTATATTGCTATGGAATTTGGGATAGAACCGGAACATCGTCATGAGCCGTTATCTGTATCTACTCCGGTTGGCAAGTCTATTGTGGCTGCACGGGTCTATAGGGGTTGTGTTGTCACGGTACGTGGTCGGGACACCATGGCCCATCTCATTGAATTGGGGATGGTACAATGAAAGTACAATGAAAATACAATAAAAAGTACAATGAAAATCACAACTGAGGTATCACCTCGTATTCACATTTCACAATTTCAATCATAATCTTTCCTTATATCACCGCGTGAGCCTTACATTTAGTTTTGAAAATCTTATTTTTTGAAATAGCTACACGCGTTTTAGCCCACCTTATCTCACCATGTGGTTTCAAGTAGTTTACCTACTAGCAACACGCGTATCAAGCCCACCTTATCTCGCTGCGTGCGTATCAACATCTAGCCTTATACTACCACATGTGTATCAATATCACAACACAATCACAACTCGAACCACAAGTGCCGCTATGCCACAACTTGCCATAAAGTCAACAACACCAATAGTTCCACAACAAATAGCCCATGGCTCAACCACAATGTGTACAATAATTTCAACAATAACAAAATGAATGGGAATTCTCAACAAGGAAGGGTATCTCAAAAATTAACAACATCGCCTTAATGTGATAATGACTATTACAACTTTAACACCAATAACACAACGAGATGATATTCCACGAAATCACAACTTCAACTAAAGGTGATTCAGCAATTGAAAGGTAACAAGCTAATAAGGAAGACAATAACTTCAACTAAAGCATACAAGAGCAAAATAACAAATAAGAGGTAGAAAAAGTGCTAACAACATAAAATAGAGCATGTAAAAGTAGATTAACAATAACTGATATAACATGTTATGGCAATTCAATTAAAGGGATGAAAAGAGTCTAGGTAATCTAAACTGCTCAAATACCACATATAGCCAGTGCACCCACTCGTCACCTTGCGTACATGGCTTTCACATAACACAAATAGCACAATCAATCCAAATCCTAAGGGATAGTTTTCCCCATACAAAATTATGCAAGATACTTACCTCAACTAAGCTAACTCGACCCTCCAAAATAGTTTTTCCCCTAAAATTAGCCTCCACACGGCTCAAATCTAACCAAAAATTACTTAATAACATCAAACAATGAAAGAGAAACAAATCACAATAAATAAATCTATAATCTTTCCATTTTCCCCAAAAAGCCAACAAAAGTCAACGTCAGGCCCGCCTTGGATTCTCAATCAAAGTTTACCCAAGCAAACCCCAAACCAATACAAGCTAACACGAATGAAAACCGACTCAATCGGAGTCTGATGGCACAACCAATTTTCCAAAAGATCGCTCTTGCGTGTTCATAACCCAAGAGTCCAACCCACGCTAGTTGGGTCTCATATCTCCTGAAATACTCCTCCAAAACTCACCAAATTTTAAAATATTGTTCTCCTAATATAGAATAACAAAATACCAAAAGGAATCGAGAAATAAATGCCTCTAACTCATTTTCAATTTTAAAAATTTAGGACATAACCCTAGGTGATTTAAAGAATTAAATGGGTTTTAAATTAAAATCAAGAATTAAAGCTTAAAACAAGGTAATGAATTAAAATAATGGATTAAAATCATGGGTTATGGTTCAGACCTTTCCCCGTAAAAGAAACATGAAGAACGTCCTTGAATTCTCCCAATCCCAAACATTCAAGATGAGAAAAAAATCCAACAACATTAATAGCCATAAATACCAAGTTGTTCTGCCTAGTTTCTTGTGACAAATGATCCCGAAACTCGCTTTTGATGCCTCCAATAGATTTCTCGTGAAATTTATCAATTTAGGCTTTTGAATCACTCCAATTGTCCTTATAATGAAGGATATATGTTGGTTTCAATATTTGTAAATAGTGCAGACTTTTTAAACACGAATCACATGCCGTTTGCTCAGTATGGTAACTTTTATGCTCAAATCACCGTTGAAACCAAAAATAATCACCATACAACCCAAACTTATCCAAAACTCATCAGAAACCAAACTTTATGGACATGCCCAAAATTATCATACAAGCTTATTGGAATAGTTAAAACCCGATTCCAAGTCCGTTTACCCAAAAGTCAAACCTTGGTCAACTCTTCCAACTTAAAGCTTCTAAAATGAGAATCATTCTTCCAAATCAATCCTGAACCACTTAAAAACTGGAACCAACCATACATATAAGTTATAATACATAATATGAAGCTACTCAAAGTCTCAAACCACCAAATGGAACGCTAAAGCTCAAAACGACCGGTCGGGTCGTTACATTCTCCTCCACTTAAACATATGTTCATCCTCGAGTGTGCCAAGAGTCATTCCCAAGCCATCAAATTTCCATATAACCTCATAATACACATAAACATGGGTGATCCCACGTCACCCCAATCCATATATGCCCGACAACACCACCTAACAGAGGATCCTTACTTCAACCTTACTTCATAAACCTAAAAACCCAAATCCCCAACATCCGGAACTTATTATATGACCCGATTCTTGCATCTTTGCACCGTATAACTCTTAACAAGCTGTATAAATCCATAACCATATCTCAAGATATAATAATATGATATACCACATAACTCAAATACTCATAGCAATAACTTCCACCACAATAGCTGGATGATATTTAGCTTAAAGTATATATATTTTTATGTATATCACCTCGCATTTTGCTCATATTTCGTAGATTTTAGATGTGAAATGTAATGACTCGTGCTAATTCATGGTAATTTATGTGTAGGAATCATCCGTAGGCAATATGGGACGAAGGTGGGAGATTGGAGCCAAAAAGGATAAAAAATGGAAAATAGCCACTTTGTAGCGCCACAGGCAGTGTGGGGCGCTACCTGTGGTGTAGAAGTCAAAATGCAATTATTCCCAGCTCCAGGGACAGCGCTCCACACTACCCTAGGCGCTGGTGAAAGGAAGTTTCTCCTATTTCTCTCAGGACAAGGGTATTTTGGCCAAAGACCCTGCCCTCAACGCGTATAAAACCAAGACTAAGCCTATTTTGATAGGGGAGACACCCCTTTGAGAAAACAATACACAGGAGGAACATCCGGGAGAGAGGATATCTCATTTTTCTTCATCTTTTCTTAGTATTCTCAATTGTTCAACACTTGTGAATTTGTTTAGATATTATCATGAGTGGCTAAAACCCATAGTTATGGGGTTGTGATTTAGCCATGAATATTATTGTTAAAGTTGACTTAACCTTGATTATAATTCACTAATATATGGCTATTTCTTCAGTTATGTGATTAATTTCTTAATTGTCTGGCCAACAGTAAGGTTCTATTTACTATATATGATATGCTTGGGAAAGCTACGTCTAGATTAGAGAAGAATTTAAAAGAGCAAGATCTTAACTCTCAGTAGGGGGGAGGGGGTTGTGGTTAGGATAGGAATATACCTAGTCACCGCGCTTAATTAAATATTGTAGTCTTAATGCATTCTTAATATATTGATTCATAGGAATATATGTGTTAATCTATTTTGAATAGGCGAGTAGTAATTCAGGAGAATACTACGAGAACAATTGTTCGATTAATTAACAACCATGAGTGAATTGTATGAAAGGGAGAGTTGATTAGAACACAATGGGATTGGTGAATCGATCACAACCTTGGAATATTTGTCTCTGCTGAATACACAACAACTATTTTGCTGCTTGATAAATTAGTTACTTGTTAGAATTACTGCTTAGTATAATCACACTTTTGAAGTCTTATTGACTCGACTGAATAATCATATTGGTGAAACTAGTGGGTAGTTAACACATGTCTCTATGGGTTCGACACATGATTTATAACTTTATTACTTGTACGACCACGAATACTTGTGTGTGCATTTGGGAGCAACAGATTCTTGGCACCATTTCGGGGAATTGAATATTGACTACACTCTAGTTTGTATTTTGGTTGTTCATTTCGTCAAGTCTAAGATTTTTTATTAGTTGCTTTGTTCTTAGGAACTTTGATTGAATGCGAAGGGTCAGAAAGCAGATAGACTTCAAGGCTTTAACCACAAACCTGAGAGAACATTTCACAGGTGGTTGACGGAAGCAAGGGACACAGATAATCTTCAGGCACTTGTTCAATTTCATGTGGACAGGGTAGAGGAGAAACATATGGTTGTTCAGGAGGTGGCGATGCCCAGCATTGCTAATGTCACCTCCAGCATCGTGAACCCCAAAATCACGGGGCACTTTTAGTTGAAACAGATCATGATCCAGCTACTACATGTGAATGGGTAGTTTATGGGTTTTCCACACGAGGATCCACAACAGAACATCCTGAACTTCTCAGAGATTAGTTATTTTTATATCACTAATGGAGTCACACTAGACTATGTAAGGCTCACACTATTCTTGTTTTATCTGTTGGGTGAAGCAAAGCGGTAGTTGAAGGGAGAACTAGCTAATTCCATTACATCATGGAATGATCTGGCAAGGAAATTTTTGGCATGGTTCTTTCTTTCAGGCAAAACTATAAAGATCAGAATTGAGATAGTCTCCTTCAAACAGAAATCGGGAGAGTCTTTATATTCAGCTTGGGAAAGTTCAAGGGGCTTCTCAAAGAATTTCCTCATCACAACCAAAAAAATGAATTGTTAGCTCACACCTTCATAGATGGGCTAAATCAAGAGACAAAAATTGTGGTGGATGATGAAGCAGGAGGCTAAGTGTTGCAGAAAAGCTTTGATGAAATTTATGCCTTATTGAACAAATTCTCCAAAAGTAATCATGATTGGCAAGGAGAGATGGGCAGACGTACAGTGCAAAACTATGCGGGGGTTCTCGAGTTAGATGTATTCTCTGCATTATCAGCGCAAGTTACCACATTGGAAAACCAAGTCAATAATATGGCATTGGTTACTAACAAGCAGTAAGATTAGCCAGTGCGACAGGTTCAAATATTTTGTGAAGTATGTGGAGAGGGTCACACGAGTGACTTATGCCTAGCTAATCCTGAGTCTTTCTATTTTGTGGGTAATGCGAATAGAGGCCAGACAAACCAGTACGGGAAGACTTACAATCCTAACTGGAGGAACCACCCAAACTTCTTTAGGGGTGGAAACCAAGGTGCTCAGAATCACTACAGGCCACAAGTTCCTCAACAACAGTATAGACCACCACACGCAGAACAACCTACAAACCTGATGAGTCACATTGAGTAGATGCTAAAGAAACTGAGGGTTGATCAACAGGCTCAAGCAGCATCCCACTCTGCAGCTATTTGAAATTTGGAGAGACAAATGGGGAAACTTGCCAGTGCCCAAAATACTTGACAAGTTGGAGCTCTTCTAAGCGACACTAAGGCTAATCCTAAGGTGTCTATTAATGCTATGTAATTGAGTAATGGGAGACAATTAGAAGAAGTCCCCTCAAAAAAGAGAAAGCAAGTGACCTTTCAATGAGAAACCAGTCACCATAGAAGCAGAATCAGAAAAAGCAAAGGAGTCAGAGAAGCCAGTTGAAGAGGTAGTGGAAAAGCAACCCCCACGATTAGTTGCGAGGCCACCACCTCCATTCCCTCAGAGATTGCAGAAAGTGAAGGATAATGTTTCTTTTTAAATGTTTTTTGATATTTTGAAGTAGGTTAAAATCAACATTCCATTGTAAGGCCCGTAAAAGTTTACCTAAAACCCGGAGTTTTGTGGTGCCGAGGTAGACTTATGTGTTGACGATTGTAGAGACGGTACGTACCTTTTGTGTTGAACAGTGCATTGGAGAGTTGAAGAAAATTTTTGGTAGTGCCGGGCGTTTCTGCTGTCCATTCTGCAATCGCAGAACTGATATGCGGACCGCAAATCTGCCGCAGAATGAAGTAGAAACTTGAGCTAAATTTAGGAGCATTATGCGGTCCATTATTTGGCCGCATAATCATTTCGCAGGTCGGACAATCCATCGCAAATCCAACATAAAGATTTCTGGAGGGGAGTTCAATGACGCATTATGCAATCACAAAATTGGTCTGCAGACCATAGACCTGTCGTAGAGTGAAGCATAAATGCCCAGTTTCGGAGGGCCATTATGCGACCCATTTTGTTGACTGCAGAAGCATATGTAGTCGCATATGTGACCACAGGTCTGCATCGAGGCTTCATTTTTATAATTTTATAACCCGACCCCATCTTGTTATGTAGATGCAAATGGCTATCTTTGAAGCAAAAACCTGATATTTTAGAGAGGGGAATTGCCATAGCGTTAGAGAGAAAGTTCCTAAGACTACTGTTCCTAAATTCTTGCTCAAATTGGGGAATTCACAAGGAGAAACTCACAAGTTCTTTATCCAATAGGTAAGGTTCCATGTCCTAGTCTCTATTTCGAATTTTGGGTAGAGAATGGTTAATAAGGGGTGTGATTCTTAGGTGTGAGAGTTTATCTATGCATTCACATACAATCATGAGTTGTGGGTAGGTAGTTGAGCTTAAATGGGTAGACCTTGGGTTGTGGGGTGAAGGGATCCACCATATTAGAAGCTAGAAATCATAATGCCACCTAGTGTTTGATAAACTACACAAATGAGCTGGAGCCATGAACTCCTTCATAATTTGTGGTCAATTTGCTATATCTCTAAATAGATGAAGGTTGCTAGGATTTTCGGATCTATGTAGTGAATTAAGGAAAGTTCAAACCGAGGTATGTTGGCTAAACTCCTTTCTTAGAATTGAACCCCAAAATGGCCTTGTAAGTCCTGTGTTCTCATTATAAATTGATTATTCCAAATAAGACTTGTGTCAAAAGATATATGTGTTCAATATGTATTCCAAAGGTTCTTGTTTTGTTGAGTTACTATTTGAGAATGTCATTTAAGTATGGGTTGTGTGTTAATGTTATGATTTAAAAACGTGATTCTAATAAAAGCCATCATGTAAATTGTGTAAGAAATCACATGTTCGTAAGACGCTTAATATCTCAAATGTGTGCTTGAAGTCTTGAATAGAAATGTTTTTTGTTGACAATCTGTGATGATGTTTGAAAGTGAAATAGTAAGCATGAAAATATGAAGTACGGCCAACGTGCCAAGAATGGTATTGCATTATGCCCAATGGTGCCAATGAAATGAATGACATGTAAAAGAATATGAAATTAGTGGTAAATCCTTTTAATAATAAATGCCTTGGGAGTATCATTTATCTAACGAGGAAGGGCAAGTCAAAACAACAAAACACCAAAACTACACGTGCTGGTGTAGGAGTGATTGAGGGGTAAATCCCCATGTTAATGTGATGATGTTGTTTCCCCTTATATGGGATGAGATTGATGTGTTGAGATATTTCCCCTTAAATAGGATGAGATTATTGCTAGCGATATGTGATGTGATGTCGACCCATACGACATTGTGGTGAGACACCTTAGCCGATCGGGCTGAGATCAGACACCATGTCACGCACATGGTGGTATTATGAGTGGATGTCTCAGGGTGAGACAGCTTAGCCGGTCGGGATGAGGTCAGACTCCGCGCTAATAACACGATGGTGTATCGCTGCTAAGGATCTCCCAGCTTAAAATGATTGGAACGAACTTGAAATTTAATTCTTATGTTTCCTTCTCCGTTTACTGTTATTCAATCTAATGAGAGGTTGTGTAGTCTTACATACTAGTACTATTACATATGTGCTAACGTCCCTTTTACCAAAGGCGTTGCATCTCTGATTGATGCAAGTGGTTCCATAACAGGTGGTATTGATCAGTGATAGTAGCACACCTCTCCTCAACTGACTTAGTGAGCCCCACTTCATTCCGGGGTCATGTATCTCTTATTTTTTGCACATAGTATTTTGAGGTATACCTAGCGCCTTGTTGCCGACACTGTTGTAGCAAACTTTTATTTCTGTTAGAGGCTCCGTAGACATAGTGTGGGTTGTATCCCGTTTTGGGAAGGTTAAACTAAAATTTTTGTAATTTTATCATCTGTTCCACTTTAACTATGATTGTTTAGTGTACTATTAGGAGACCTGTTAATGATGTAACTTATGGAAATGAACCAGTGTCGTACACATGACCTCTTACCGACTAATTAATAAAATGTATTCTTATATTTATTCATGGGTGAGCTGGGTAGACGGCATTGTGCAGGCTTGATCGATTGGGGTAACCGTGTTGAGCGCCGATCATGCTCCCCAAGGCCGGAGCATGACATCTATTGGTAGACATCATGCAAGAAGTACCCAAACATGCCAAACATCAAGCACATAGTGTCAAATAGGAGGAGGTTGACAGATTTTGAGACTGCGGCACTCTTTGAAGAATGTAGCTTAAAAATTCAAAGCAAGCTACCTCAAAAATTGAAGGATCAGGGTATTTTCACTATCCAAATCTCGACCGGTAAGCATGCAGCCGGGCGAGCTTTGTGTGATCTTGTGGTGAGCATCAATTTGATGTCACTATCTGGTTTCAAACAATTGGGGTTTGGTGAGCCGCGCGCAACAACGATGATTTTACAGTTGGATGATCGTTCCTTTGCTCATCCTGAAGCAGTGATTGAAGAGTGTTAGTTCAAGTGAGTTCCTTCATATTCATTGGTGATTTCATTACCTTTTTTTGATTATGAGCCTGATCAAGAAGTCTCATTTATTTTGGAGCGTCCATTCTTAGCCGCGGGCCGAGCTATTATTGATGTATGTGAAGGAAAGATGACAATTAGAGTAAGCGATCAAGTTGAGGTATTTAATGTGTTTAAAGCACTCATTTTTTAGACCACTATGAAGAGCTATCCATGATTTCTGTGGTGGAAAGTGAGGTGACTTCATTGGTGCCTTATATGAGCCCTATAAATCCTCTTGAACAAGCCTTGATTGGGTATGAAGAAGACAGTGAAGATGAAATAATGAAAGAAATTGAGTAAGTACTTAACATATCTTATAAATACGTCCATGGGTTTGGGAGATTCAAGGAGTTGGACAGACGTGTTACTCTGACCCCTCCTAAACCATCTATTGAAGAAGCTCCAAAGCTAAAGCTTAAGCCCCTTCCAGCGCATATGCGCTATGATTATTTTGGGAAGTCTAAGACATTGACAGTGATTATCTCATCTAGCTTGACCAATGTGCAAGAAGAAATATTGCACAGGGTGCTCCGTGAGCATAAAAAGGCTATTGGGTGGACAATTACTGACATCAAAAGAATCAGTCCATCATTTTGCATGCATAAAATCATTCTGGAAGATGGACACCGCCCTAGTGTTGAGAAACAAAGGAGATTAAATCCCATTATGAAAGAGGTCGTGAAGAAGGAAGTAATTAAGTGGATTGATGCACGTATCATCTTCCTTATTTCTGACAGCAACTAGGTAAGCCCAGTGCAATGTGTGCCTTAAACGGGGATGACTGTTGTAGAGAATGAGAAAAAAGAGCTAATTCCTACTCACACAGTAACATGGCAGAGATTTTGCATGGACTACAGAAGGCACAACAAAGCAACCCGCAAGGACCACTTCCCACTTCCATTCTTTGTCTAAATGCTGGATAGATTGGCGGGGCATGAATATTATTGCTTCCTTGATGGTTATTCGGGGTACAACAAGATTTTCATATGCCTAGAGGATCAGGAGAAGACCACTTTTACATGTCCGTATGGTACTTTTTATTTCAAGTGAATTTGTGATGCACCAGCCACTTTTTAAAGGTGCATGATGGCTATTTTCACTGATATGGTGGAGAACGTAGTGGAAGTCTTCATGGATGATTTTTCAGTCTTTAGGTCTTCTTATGATGCCAGTTTGTAGAATTTGAGCAAGGTGTTAGCCCATTGTGAAGAAACTAATTTGGCGTTAAATTGTGGAAAATGCCATTTTATAGTATAAGAAGGCATCATGTTGGGCCATAGAGTGTCAAGGAGCGGAACTGAAGTTGATAAGCCGAAGGTGGAGGCGGTTGAAAAATTACCTCCACCCATATCTATGAAGGGAGTCTGAAGTTTCTTGGGACACTTGGGGTTCTATAGACGGTTTATTAAGGATTTTTCAAAAAATTGCTTCTCGTTTGTGCAGTTTTGTTTGAAAAGGATGTAACCTTAAATTCTGATGAAGCCTACCTAAGGGCATTCGAGGAGCTCAAACAAAAGTTGGTGGCTGCCCCCATTATTGCGGAATCAGATTGGTCCTTACCATTTGAACTTATGTGCGATGCAATTGACCATGCTATTGGAGTAGTGCTAGGACAGAGGAATGACAAGATGTTTTACTCCATATACTATGCGAGTAAGATTCTTGACGATGCAAAACTGAATTACACCACCACTGAGAAGGAGTTGTTGGCCGTTTTGTGGGCCTTTGAGAAATTTCAGGCATACTTGGCGGGAACATAAGCCATAGTCCATACTGACCATGTAGCAATCAGGTATCTATTTACAAAAAAAAAGAATTCGAGGCTAGATTGATGCACTGGGTTTTGTTGTTGCAGGAGTTTGATGCATAAATACGAGATGGGAAGGGCAGAGAAAACCAATTAGCCAACCACCTATCAAGGCTAGAAAATCATGAGCACGTGGAGGAATGTGGACAAATTAAGGAGGCATTTCATGGTACGCAAACTATTTGAATTATCTTGTAAGTGGGGTACTTCCTCCCGAAATTGAATCTGAAGCTAGAAAGAGGTTTCTACATGATGTAAACTTCTACTAGTGGGATGAGCCATTCTTGTAAAAACAGCATGTCGATCAGTTGATGATGAGGTGCATTTTAGAAAATGAGTTAGAGTTGGTGTTATATGATTTCCATGCCTCGCCTTATGGGGGCCATCACGGAGGCGATATGACAACTACAAAGGTGCTACAATCTGGGTTCATTTGGCCAACATTGTTCAAGGATGTCCATGCATTTGTTAAGAACTGTGACCAGTGTCAAAAAATAGGAACAATCACAAAGAGGCATGATATGCCTTTGAATGACATCTTTTAAGTGGGGATTTTTGATGTGTGGGGGATAGACTTTATGGGACAGTTCTCATTGTCTAGAGGAAACAAATATATCTTGCCAGCGGTTGACTACATGCCAAAATGGGTAGAGGCAATCACATTCCCAACCAATGATTCCAAGGTGGCAGCTGCTTTTATGAAGAAAAAATATTCTCGAGGTTTGGGACTCCACGTGCCTTTATTAGTGATGAAGCAACACATTTTTGCGATCGGTTGTTGAATAACCTTCTAGCTAAATATGGGGTCCGCCATAGAGTTGCTATGGAATATCAACCGCAAATAGGGGGACAAGCTGAGGTGTCCAACAGAGAAATAAAGTAAATATTTGGAGAAGACAGTGAGTGTGAATAGGAAGGATTGGGCTGCAAAGTTAGATGATGTCTTGTGGGAATATAGATTTGCATACAAAACACCAATTGGGGCGTTCCCATATAAGCTTGTTTATGGGAAGGCATGTCACTTGCTGGTTGAACTTGAATGCAAGGCGTATTAGGCAATTAAAAAGTTGAATATGGACTTCGAAGCCACGGGCGAGAAGAGGCTCTTGAAGTTGAATGAGTTCTATGAGTTCATGCTGTACTATTATGAAAATGCTAAGCTTTACAAAGAGAAGACAAAATGATAGCATGACAAGCGTATCAAGACACGTCACTTTGTACCAGGCCAAAAGGTAGTATTGTTTAATTCTAGGCTCAAGCTATTTACTGGGAAGTTCAAATCGAGGTGGTCATGTCCATTAGAGGTGGTGAGAGTCGCTCTTTATGGTGCAATTGAGCTGCGAGCTTTAAATGGTGAAAGAAAATTTATAGTGAATGGGCAAAGAGTCAAGAACTATTAGGGAGGTATCATTGATCGTGAGAAGTCTAAAGTAGTACTCGCTGATGACTAAGTAAGACCATGCGTCGTGCCGCGATGTTAAATTCGTCACTTGTTGGGGGGCCAACCCAATTTTTATTACTTTCATAGTTTAGTTTTTCAAAAAACAATTTAGTTAGAGTAGACTATAGTATTTGTTCTCTTTGTAGACATAGAAATTATAGGTATATAGTAGCGTGGGATATGTAAATTGGATATACAAAGTGCTCGGGGGGATCGAGAATTTCATTTAAAAAGAAAATAAAAAAATAAGCAGAATAGAGCGCAAGCCAGCTCCTGTCATGCCCCAACCCCGAGGAGTGCGACTAGCGCTCAACCGAGTGGACCCGGTCGAGCAAGCCTATTTGACACTTCCTACCCAACTTGCTTACGATCAAGAGAAGGCGCATTACCTTTAGTTAAATAATGGAGAGTTCATATGCATTAACATTACTAATTCATTTCAATTTGTTTTGCTACATCATAGTTAGGTTCCAAAAATACATACACTTTACGATTTAGTGGAACAAGAGTCCAATAGACACACATAATCCATCTGACCCCTCTAACACCCATACACAACCCACATAATGTGTATGGAGCCTCTAAAGATAGTTATAATGATGTCGGCGACAAGGCCCCGACGATACCTCAAAACATGGTAAGAATATACACAAGAGATACAATACATGACCCGGGGATGAAATGGGGCTCATCGAGATAGCTGAGAAGAGGATGCACCACTAGCTGTGATCAACAATGTGTGCTATGGAACCACCTACATCCATTTAAAGATGCAGCGCCCCCTGCAAAAGGGACATTAGTAATGTTGAATAGTACTAGTATGTAAAGCTAAAACACCATCGCAATTGAATGAACGACCATATGGGGAAAACAATCATGAGTTCAATAAGATCTTCAAACAATAATAAAACATCAAGTAAGGGTCACGTAGGTTCTCAACTAATTTCCATCTTATTAGGTTGATAATCTTTAGTTCCCTGTGCCACAATCCACAATGCCACCGTATTCTTACGTGGAGTCTGATCTCGACCTGATCGGCTAGGTCATCTCATTTGAGACATCAACTATATCCATAATTTTAGTCATCATTTCCAGCACATTGCGACCATGTGTGCGGCATGGTATCCGATCACGGCCCGATCGGCGAGGCCATCTCATTTGAGGCATCATCCTTTGAATCAAACATATCACTCCACATTTCTTTCCCATCTTCTGTTACTAAGTCGTTCTTGGAACATGGCCATATTTTACAATTAAAGTTTCCCTTTTTACGCATTCAATAACATTACCATCAGCAACAATAAGGCCTATCATGTAAGGCATTTGTACACATAAGGGAAGATCCTAAGTACATAAAGGTCTTTCATACAAATTGGCATAAGAATCTTTATTTTATTTTTGAAATAAAGTCTTAACCTTTCTTAACACATACTTAAGATTTTTTTTTACACCTATCCTAGAAGGGCAAGATGACATGAAAATCATTTCGTACAATTATTGAACATATAGCATTCAACACAACAGTTGGGACAGTCAATTCTAGTATGATCAATTTGGGGACTTACACCAATTTCACAACACCGAGGGTTTCGATCCTAAGAAAAAGGGGGTTTAGCCATACGTACCTCGATTGAGCCCCTTAAACTCTACGATGTTCTAGAATGTTCGCAACTTCAACCTATTTTAGCAATGTATCACAACTGAACCCATAATTAGTAAAATGATCATAATCCTAGCTCATTTGAGCATTCTATCAAACATTATGTGTTCATTAAGGTTTTATAGTCCTTTTTAGGAAAGACTACACAAACCCATACCCTATTATTTTCTATCCTTGATTTAAAATTCTACATCTTTGATTTACAACTCCCCCACATCCTCTAGGAACACATGCGTGCAAGGTAATCACCCTCATCCCCATGAATTATCCCACTAATGGCCAATTATAGCTATGTTTGGAATTAAGAGCTGTGGTGATGAAGTCTTACCTCTTAGGATGAAGACTTAGGTGCCTCACCTGAATATCTTCAATGTTTTAAGTGGTAATTGAAGAGCAATTTGGTGAAGATTAGGCCCTCCCTCTAGGACTCTCTCTCTCTCTCTTACTCTAGAAATATCAGAAAATATGTTCAAAATGGTCTAAAATGGGTGTTTTAACGAGATAGGGTAGGTTTTAAAAATGAGAAAATAGGAGCCCCGACGTGGGTCTGCGGTCGCATATGACTCTGGGGTCTGCAAAATGGGCCGTATAATGGCCCTCAACCCAAGTATTTTCTGCTTTGGTCTGCGGTCCGCAGACCGCAGAACACCCTTTTGGGAATTTCTAAGTGGGGGTTTGCGATGGGTTATGCGGTCCGCAAAATGATTATGCGACCGCATAATTGGTCCAAAAATTAACTAAAATATATGCTTCACTGCGCGACATATCTGCAGTCCGCATGTCAATTTTGCGATCACAGAATTTGCCGCACAAATGCCGGTCACATAATCCCGATTTACAAGAAAACTTTTACGGGGCCATACAACGACCAACTCTTCCTAGAGCGCAAAAAATAGAATCGCCCATTCCCCCAGTGCCAGGCCTAGCGGGGCGCATTGGGTTGGGGAAGGTGAGTTACAATTTTTTTATTTATTATGTTTATTGTTTTCTTATTAACCCATACCCATAAAACCCGACCAAATTACGCATTTCTACTCATCCCCTAACCCATCACCTATCCATATCAAAACCCATCCTAATTAAAATAACCCATGCCTTAACCCATCTACTATCCATATCAAAACCCATCCTAATTAAAATAACCCATTCCCCCTTATACATTCTCTCCCCCCCCCCCCCCCCCCCCCCCCCCCCCGCCACTTTCTTCCTCTCTCTGTCTCTCTCAAGTTTTTAAAGTTTTTTTTCTTATTTTGCTTTCATCCTCAATCTTCAAGGTATGTTCCCAATCCTCCATTATTTTTGTTTATTTTGTATGTTATGTTCCCCATTCCCCTTCACAAACGCCCAAAACCCCAATTCTCTATTAGTGGTTCTTTAGAACTCTTTCCTATGGAGGGTGGCCTATTGTACAAAGAAATTGGTTGTCAAAACATGGTTATTATGTTGTATAAAAAGTAGTAAGCTAAAATTCCCACAACTTCGTTAAATTTGGGAGGAACACCATGTTCCACCATTTTTGAATTGAGTTGCATACACTTAATGCTCACCATATGTTTGGTAAATTTGAATGAGTACTTTGTACACCAGTGAAGCCTGAGTAACCGAGTGTAGTTTTATGTGATATCGGGCTAAGTGTGGGGTGTTTGGAGGTAGTTTTACATAATTCGAAGCTTGTCTTTAATGTTCACATCCACCCACACCATGTATTTTGTATTATGTATGTTGTAGTACTTTGCTAGAATTAGCTAGTGTAGTGTATTAGTTGTATAGATTAAGGACCATGTGTCACTTTATTGAGTACCCATTACCTTGTGGTGCAACACTTGTGCGTTTAAACCAATATGGTGAGTATATTGCATTGAGCCTACGGTTTTAAGTGTGGGGTCATCTTTAACACTCACGATAACCATAGGTGGATTTTTTAATTCATTTTCACATTCATGATTAGTTATGTTGTAGGTTGATATGGTGCGTGATTGCGAACAATGGAAAGAGAGTGGGGAAATCCTCAACCACTTATCCTACTCCTAAAAAGCGCAAGAAATGGGATGGATCATCTAGGCAAGTTAAAGGGAAACAAGTTGCTGACGGATTCAAGAAGGCACCATTGAGACCAAGGCCTCCTTTGGATCTAGTTCGTGATGATTCCATCCAATGGCATAATAACTTTGTGCCAAATGGGCGGTACGTCTACGAAATGGGAATTAATATGAAAACTCTAGAAAAGAACTTCCTGGGAGTGCTTTCCTGGTAGAGAAATGACGACGGATCGGTTCCTAGAGTGCCCCGTCCATGCAAATTTGGTCATGGTACGAGAACTTTATACCAATTGGAATGGTGACTTGTTCAAGTCATGGGTCCATGTAAAGGAGGTGCCAATGGATAGATTGTCTTTATGTGAGTTTTTGGGAGTTGTCTCATGCCCCGACCTCAGGAGCGCGACCGACGCTCAACCGAGATAATCTGTCCGAGCAAGTCTATGCAATACCTCCTACCCGAACTCCCCCATGATTAAGGAAAAGATCTAATCCTATAATTAGGCAGTAAAGAGGGTCATTTGAACAACATCTATTCAATAACATTAGTTACATCATTTTAAGTCTCAAAATACATACACTTTCATAGTTTGAAGTGGTACATGTGGTACAAATAACACATTTCTAGTTTGACCTTCCCAACATCAACATATTACACCCACACTATCTCTACAGAGACTCTAATATATACAGAGTACAATGATAGTGCCGGAAACAAGGCCCCGACTATACCTCAAAACTAAATGTACATGGAGCATAAGATATATGACCCCGAAATGAAGTGGGTCTCACCAAGTCAGCAGGGAGGAGGGTGTACCGCTATCATTGATCAAAGGCGCATGTAGAGGAACCACCTGCATCCATCAAAGATGCAGCGCCCTCGGCAAAAGGGCGTTAGTACATGTCGAATAGTACTAGTATGAAAACAAAACACCGTCTTCAAGGATTGGGAGTGCAACATAAATGTGACTAATCATCGAAACAAATAAGGAGCTTAAATAACCGTTAAAATCATAAGAAATAAATTGAAGATTTCAAAACATTTATAAATTTCAAGTTGGGAATGCTCTATATGACCTCTACAACAATGTCACAATCTCTACAAAGCGGCCTCGCCGCCTTACCCCAATGTGTGTGGGTGGAGGTTTATTCACAATGCCACATTCTCAACACAAAGCGGCCCCGCTGCCTCACTGTAATATTTGCGGGTGGAGGTGTATTCACAATTATATTCTCTACAAAAAGTGGTCCCGCTGCCTCACCCCAATATGTGCGGGTGGAGGTGTATTCACAATCATACAATCACATTCTCTACACAAAGCGACCTCGCTGCCTCACCCCAATGTGTGCGGATGGAGTTGTATTCATAGTCACATTCTCTACACAGAACAGCCCCGCTGCCTCACACCAATGTGTGCGGGTGGAGGTCTATTCACAATCATATTCTCCACAGAAAGAGGCAGCACCACCTAAGCCCAATGTGTGCAGGTGGAGGTGTATTCACAACCACATTCTTTACTCAAAGCAGTGCACCACCTCACCCTAATGTGTGCGGGTGGAGGTGTATTCCCAATCACATTTTCTGCACAAAGTGGCCCCACCGCCTCACCCCAATATGTGTGGGTCGAGGTGCTTTCGCAATCACATTCTCTACACAAAGAAGACCTGTCGCCTCACCCTAATGTCTGCGGGTGGAGGTGTACTCACAATGCTATACTTCAGATTCCCAAAAGGGTAATAGTTGTGCAAAAGATTTCTATTCAAATCAACCATTTGGCACCTTTGGCCTTAACAAGTATAAGTTAATAAGATTTCATCATATGAGAAATAAGAATTTGATCACATTGATTTTGTACAAAGTTTTCTTCCCAAAGGGTATAACATAATTAAGTAAAAATAGAGGGTTCAGAGAAGTTTTGCAAGTTGAGAATAAGTTTGGTAGATTGAATATCCCACCTCATTAGTATTTCAAGTTCGAACTACACATGATGGAGTATTGTAAGAATTTGGGAATTCCGTTACTAGAAGAAGACTTTAGCCTTCATACCTCAGAAGTGCTTTTCGTGGTGTAGCAACAATTTCCCAACACTCCTAACGATGTCAATCTATAGAAGATGAGAGATACAAGCACGATTAGGGGAATTCGTATGGAAAGAGCTGTTACAAGGACAATCAAACCT
The DNA here is from genome assembly GCA_005239525.1 of Nicotiana knightiana. Lineage (NCBI taxonomy): Eukaryota > Viridiplantae > Streptophyta > Magnoliopsida > Solanales > Solanaceae > Nicotiana > Nicotiana knightiana. The sequence goes on from ML413486.1 coordinate 88,165, forward strand.
TTCCCTCAACCAATTCAATAACAAAAACGCCAAAGGTTGTCCAAAAATGTCCCCACAATCCCTATTAGATCATGCATATGGTATGTCTACATACATCACCCATAACCAACCAAACAATTTAAATTTTGAGAATTGGGGAAAGAAATTCTTACCTTTTTGAAACCCTAGAAAGTCCCCTTTGATGAAATTCCAAGGCTTGATCCAAGTTGGGTAGTGAAATTCTTGAATCCTCCCCTTTCCCTCTCTAAGATAGCTCTCTCCTCTCTCTAAATACCAGATAATCCTTCAAAAATGACCCCTATGGATAAATATAACATACTGGGGCCGGGTTATAAAATTTTAAAAAATGAAGCCCCGGTGCAGATCTGCGATCGCATATGTGATCGCATAATACTTCTGCACTCCACAAAAAGGACCGCAAAATGGCCCTCCGATATTGGGAATTTCTATGCAGGTATGCGACAAGTTTACGTACTGCAGACCAATTCTCCGGTCACATAATGGACCACAGAACATCTTTCCGAAATTCCTCATGCTGGATCTGTGATGAATGTGCAGCTCGCGAATCAATTTTGTGGTTCCATAATTGACCATAAAATAACTTAATTTGCCCATTTCTTTGCTTCACTCTATAGTGGACCTGCGGTCCGCATACCAGCAATCTTAAAGACATTACTTTACCTCGGCGCTATGAAACCCTAGGTTTTATGTGAAATTTTATGGGGCCTTACATCCACCCCCACTTAAGATCATTCGTCCTCGAGTGAGGTTCATCCACCATAGCATCTAATGTGACTCAATTGTTGCTTCACACACCAGCAGTCCCAAAAATTTTGGCAGAGTTTCCCTTACAACTGGGCTTATCCACCTACATGAGAATCCCAAAACCATTCCTAACAACATAACCATATCACAACAATGTAAAACAACATTAGCCATAATTCCCTAAACACTATATCACCAAGAAGGAGTATCCTTAACATAAGTTGTACAGGAGAAACATAATTCATAGAAGGTGGAATCCTAACATTTCCATAGAACACAACTACCTAAATACATAATTATTCAAACAAACGAGGGTACTTCTTCTTCATTTATTCCTCGGCCTTCCAAATGGCCTCTTCAACCTATTAGTTTCGCCGTAGCACTTTCACAAAGATAATTTCTTTATTTGTCAGCTTACGGACCTGCCTATCAAGAATGGAAAATAGAATCTCTTCATAAGTCAATTCCTTATTAACCTCTATGGTCTCAACTAGAACAATAAGCGACGGATCTCCAACCACCTTCTTTAACATGGATACGCGAAACACCCGGTGCACTAAAGTCATCTCTGGAGGTATTTATAGCCTGTAAGCCACCCGACCAATCCTCTGAGTCATTATGTACGGTCAGACACACCTCGGACTAAATTTCTCTTTCTTACCAACCCACATTATACCCTTCATAGGGGAAACCTTCAAGAACACCCCATCATCTTCTTTGAACTCCAAATCCCTACGACGAACATCCGAATAGGACTTCTGATGACTCTGAGCAGTTCTCAAGTGCTTCTAAATGATCTTTACATTCTCCATAGCGTGATACACGAGGTCTGATCCTATCAAATATGCTTCTCCAATCTCAAACCGTTCAGTGGGAGATCTACATCTCCTACCATATAGAGCCTCGAACAGTGCCATCTGAATACTACTGTGATAACTGTTGTTGTAGCCAAATTCTATGAGAGGCAAGTGATCATCCCAACTACCTTTGAAAATAAGAACACAAGCCTGCAATATATCTTCAAGTGTCTGAATAGTCCGCTCTACTTTCCCGTCGGTATGCGGGTGGAAGGTTGTACTAAGGTTCACCTGAGTACCCAAACCTTGCTGAAATTTCTTCAAAAAGTTTGCTGTGAGATGTGCTCCCCGATCAGAAATGATAGAAACTGGAGAGCCATGCAACCTGACTATTTCCTTGATATAAAACTGAGCATATTATTCTGTTGTGTCGGTAGTCTTAATGGCTAAGAAGTGTGCTAATTTCGTGAGTCGATCCACAATCACAAAAATCAAGTCGAACTTGTGAGGAATGCAAGGTAGCCAAACCACAAAGTCCATGTTGATCATCTCCCATTTCCACATCGGAATTTCTATGTTCTGTGCCAACCCACCGGGCATTTGTTATTTGGCCTTCACTTGCTGATAATTTGGGCATATTGTCATAGAGTCTGCTACATTCCTCTTCATATCATTCCACCAGTAGACCTCCTTGAGGTCATAATACATCTTCGTAGAGCCTAGTTGTACGGAATACCTAAGAGTGTGAGCCTCGGTCATGATTCTTTCCCGGAGACCATCTACATTTGGGACATATAATCGCCCTTGGTAATTTAGTGTGCCATCATCCATGACAAGAGAAAAAGTCGTGGTCTTATGTTTATTAATTCCTTCCTTCAACTGTACCAATAACGGATCGTCGTACTGCTTCTCCTTGACTTCCACAACAAGTGATAGTTCTGCCCTATTTTTCACAATCACCCCGTCTTCACTAGAACCTGCGAGACGAACTCCCAAACTAGCCAAACGGTGATCCTCACTCGACAACAACTTTTGATATGCCTCCAAGTGAGTCAAACTGCCCATAGATTTCTGGATAAGAGCCTCCGTCACAACATTAGCCTTCCCGGATAATGTAGGATATCAATGTCGTAATCTTTGAGTAACTCAATCCATTTTCTCTGCCTCAGATTCAATTCTTTTTGTTTGAAAATATATTGAAGGCTTTTATGGTCCGTGACTATATCCACATGGACCATATTCAAATAATAACGCCAAATATTCAATGCAAAAACCCCAGTCATGAGCTCTAAGTCATGTGATGGATAGTTCTTCTCATGGTTCTTGAGTTGCCTTGAAGCATAAGAGATCACCTTGCCATGCTGCATCATTACACACCCTAGTACGATTCTCGAAGCATCGCAATATACCAAAAACCCATTTGTACCCTCTGGTAGGGTCAACACCGGTGCCGTAGTCAATCTCAACTTCAATTCTTGGAAGCTCCTTTCATAAGCATCTAACCATTTGAAACTTAACTGCCTTTTGCGTCAATTTAGTAAATGTCATGCCCTAACCTCGGGGAGCGTGACCGGCGCACAACTGAGTGAGCCCGGTTGACCAAGCCTGTTAGACACCTTTCTACCCAACTCACGTATGATAAGAGAAGGCATGTTTTTATTAACTAAACAGTAGAAGGACCATATATATAGTCATTACTAAATTCATTTTATTTTGCTACATCACTGTTAAGTTTCAAAATACATATATTTTGTGATTTAGTGGAACAAGAATCCAAAATACAACATAATCTGTTTGACCTTTCGAGAACCCATATACAACCCACATAGTGTCTACGGAGCCTCTAAAGATACAAATGAGTGTAAGCAAGGCGCCGACAACAAGGCCCCGACTATACCTCAAAAAGTATAACAATATAATACATGACCCCGGAATGAGATGGGGCTCACCGAGTCCGCTGAGAAGAAGATGCCACACTATCTGATCAACACTGTTTGCTACGGAAACACCTGCATCCATTTAAAGATGCAACACTCCTTGCAAAATGGGCGTTAGTACAGTTGAATGGTACTAGTATGAAAACTAAACACCATCTCAATAAAATGAATAGTCATACAAGGGAAACAGTCAAGAAAGAAATATGAGTTGTAAGTAACACTAAAACGTCAAGTTAAAGAGAACATAGATTTTCAAATCAATTGCCACGTTATTAGGTTGGATGGTTTTTAATGCCACTATACTACAGTCCAAAATACCACAGTGTTCTTACACGGAGTCCGATCTCGGCACGATCGGCTAAGCCATCTCATTTGAGACATCAACCATATTCACAATTTCATACACGATACCAGCGTGTTATTACATGGAGTCCGATCTCGACCCAATCGGCTAAGCCATCTCATTTGAGACATCAACCATATTCACAATTTCCTCCACAATACCATCGTGTTATTACACGGAGTCCGATCTCGGCCCGATCGGCTAAGCCATCTCATTTGAGACATCAATCATATTCAAAATTTCATTTTCTTTCCCATCCTTTCACTATATTGGTACAAGTGGCCCAAATTATAAAGTTATTCTTGGCGCTTGGACGTATTTCATGATTCAAGTTCTTTTCTACATTCCAATATTTTTTTATTATCATCAATAAAAACACGATTCTCCATTCAAGACTTTTGATTTCACATGTGGGAAATATATAATCCAAGGCACATAGAGGCTTCTCACTCAATTTGGCATAACAGTCTTTATTCGAATTTTACTTGAAGTCTAGGAATTTTTTGCACATATTCTATGTTTTGAAAATTTCGTTGGATGACGAGATAACATGATGAAAGCATGGGAATACATATTACACATATATTTTCAAGCAAGCACATTGGGGATATCAACTTCTATGGCGTTCAACTTGGGACTTACATCGATTTCATGAATACCATGGGATTCAATTCTAAGAAGAGGATATTTATCCAATATACCTCAATTGAGATTCTTAAAACTCTAAGATGTTCTGGAATATTAGCAACTTCAATCTATTTTAGCAATAGAGCAAAATTGAACCCAAAATTAGGAAAACAATCATAATTTTAGCTCACTTGAGCATTATATCAAACACTATGTGTGTATTAAGGTTTCATGGCTCTTTTATGAAATACTCCACCAGACCACACCCCATTCTTCTCTATCTTTAACTCACAACCTCCCCATGACTAACTTGATAATGGCCCATTCGAGTTGTATTTTAAAATTAAGAGTTTGGGGCATAGAATCTTACCTCTTAGGAATAATACCTAGGGGCCTCTCATGATAATTTTCAAGGTTTTAAGCAAGGATTGAAGAGAAATTTGGTGAAGATCACTTCCTCCCTCTATCACTCTCTTTCTAACTCTAAAGATATCGAAAAATAAGCTCAAAATGGTCTAAGGTTTGTGTTAACGGAATAGGATCGGGTTTAAGAACCCCAAAAATGAAGCTCCGGAAAGGTTTTATGGTCGCATATAATGATTATGCATTCTGCGAAAGGTGGCCCTTGGAACTGGGCTGGCCTGCTTCACGCTGCAGCCATTATACGGCCCATGGACCTATTCTGTGGTCGCATAAAGCGCCACATAACTTCCCTCCGCAAAAGTCCAAGTACGATTATGTGACAAAAGTGCGGCCTGTAAAACTGTTATGCGGTTGCATAATTGCTGCGAAGTGACCTCAAAATTTGCCAAAAAAGCTGCTTCACTCTGCAGCCATTCTGCGGCCCCTAGAGTGATTATGCGGCCGCAACGCTTAGTTCTACAAAAATATTTCCTTCTCCTACTATTAACCTCTACGCCTACTTCGGCATCACGAAAATCCTAGTTTTTAGGAAGAATTTTACGGGGCCTTACAGTAAGTGGAGAGGCAAGAGTAGAAAATCCTTCCACAAGCATTTGTAATATCCAGCTAAGCCAAAGAAACTGCGAATCTCTATTGGAGTTATAGGTCTAGGCCAATTCTTCACTACTACAATCTTCTGGAGATCAACCTTAATTCCATCTCTAGAGACAACATGACCCAAGAATGTGATAGATTCAAGCCAAAATTAACATTTCAAAAACTTCACATACAACTAGTTCTGATACACGATCTCTGGAACCGCCCTGAGATGATCGGCATGGTCCTCTCGACCTCATGAGTATATCGGAATATCGTCAATGAATACTATAACAAATAAGTCAAGAAAGGTCTTGAAGACTAGATTCATAATATCTATGAAATCTCCATGGCATTCGTTAGCCCAAAATACATTACTTAAAATTCAAAGTGCCCATACCGGGTTCTAAAAGCTCTTTTGGGGATATCCTTCTCCTTGATCATCAACTGGTGATACCAGGATCTTAAATAAATCTTGGAGAAATACTTAGCATCTTGCAATTGATCAAACAAGTCATCTATTCTTGGAAATGGGTACTTATTCTTGATCATTGCCTTGTTGATATGAAGACAATCAATACACATTCTCAGTGACCCCTCTTTCTTCCTTACAAAAACAACCGGTACGCCCCAAGGCGACATACTCGGCCGGATGAAACCCTTCTCAAGAAAGTCCTTTAATTGTTCCTTTAGTTTCTTTTATTTTACCGTGCCATTCGTAGGGAGGAATAGATACAGGATGCGTGTCTGGCATCACATCAATCCCAAAATCAATCTCCATGTCTGGTGGGATCCCAGGGAGCTCATCCGGAAAGACCTCCGGAAATTCATTCACAAAAGGCACGGACTCAAGTGTAGGTCCCTCGACATTGATGTTTGTAACCCGGACCAAATGAAAAATACACCCCTTGTTGATCATCTTCTTTGCCTTACGGTAAGAAATAAACCTACCCTTCGGCACCACATCGTCCCCCTTCCATTCAATAACTGGCTCATTTGGAAATTCAAACCTAACAATTCTGGTTCGGCAATCAAGCTTGCAATAACATGAATAAATCCAGTCCATCCTCATTATTACATCAAAATCAACCATCCCTAACTCAATGATATTGGCCATGATGTCCTGACCATGCACCGTGACAACACGCTCCCTATAAACCCGCACGACTATAATAGACTCACCAACCGGAATAGATACAAATAACGGCCCATGAAGATGTTCCGGTTCTATCCCAAATACCATAGCAACATAAGGAGTGACATATGACAAAGTGGAGCTGGGATAATTAAGATCATATACATCATAAGATTGGACAATAAATATACTTTTGACAACATATGGAGAAACCTCTAAACCTTGACGCCTCTGTTTACCTTGAAAATATTAATTACAATTATATTTGATTATGTGGTTCTAAAAAAACGTGATCTATTTTAATACCGGTTTTTTAGACAGTAGATTCTGAATATTAAGTGAGAAAAATTAAATAACAACAAAAGAAAACAACATTGCGAAAATCGGGTAACGGAGAGACCGGTCTCGAGGGTGGTCGGTAGGGCCTAGAGGTCGAGCTTTGGAAGCTTGACTAGGGGATATCGATAACAGTATAACAATGTTGAAGACCTTAAGAATGGCCTATTTATGATCAATAACAAGTAATAAATGAATAATAATTTTAGAACACAATAAATGAGAAGTAATAAATTAATGAAGTAATTGTAGAGAATGTTTTAGTTAGAGAGCAGAGGATGTTCTTGTTCTTGTACTGAATATCATGTATGTTACAAAGTGACAAGGGTCCCCTTTATATATGAGGGGGAATCCTAACATAGTACATGTGTTATCAATGCAAAGAGATATGGCTGGTACAACCATTTAATGCCACGGTACGGGCTTGTACTATTTTGTGTACTTTGTCAGCTTTAACCACGTGCCCCTTGGGAATTTCTCGCCTTTAAATGTTGACCTTCAATTTGTAATTCCTTGAGGTAGTGGTCCTTCGATATGCCCCTCAATGCCAAAACTCGGGTCTTTGATCCTTCTAAGCGTCGAAGTAACCAAAAAATCGGGCTCTTCGATTTCAGCCGTATACAAATCATCCTCGCGTTTCTTAGAATTAAATGATAAGGAACGATCTTGAATTCTTGGCTCTTCTATATATCCATCATGACATCAGTCACATGAGGTCATCAACTGATGTGATAGAAAGTTTGCACAGAGCATGGTTCTCGAAAAGCACCTGAACCGCTATTTGCCGCCTTTTCAACTTCTCCAACACGCTTGAAAAAACCTCTATAAATATTCCAATCCTTCTTTTTCAAATTTTCACCCTTTGCAACATCCTTAAACCTCTACATAGCGGCTTTTGGTTTCATCTCTTCGCCAATTTTCTCCTTCTTATTCTGAATTTTAACACAGTCATGGTCAAAACATCAAAAATGTCCCTCAAAAAGAGAAAACCCCTTCTTCTTCACGCTCTTCTAAGAGCGAAATGGTAGTTCCCCCTCGTGTTGAGGAGTGCCTCCTCAAACCCTATCAGACGTCATCTAATCATAAGGGTGATAAATCTTTACCGGTAGCAGACCGATGCGAGCCAACACCTCGATATGTTGGTCCGGTGGTTGATATTGAAAAGGCAAATGTTGATTGCTGTTGGGAGAAAGCGGTGCAAGTGAAGATCCCTCCATCCGAAGGAGATATAGCTATCTATAGAGCCGGTCGGGCCATTCCTTGGCAGAGAGAAGATAACTCGAGGATATTCCCTCATGTCGTAGATAAATCTCGATGTTGGGAAATGCTTCACCAATTCTTCTTTTCCTTGAATCTGAGTACAAGTAACTTCACATATATGTTATATTTTTTAGGCAAAAATCCTCGTGGGAGTCTTAATATCTTCCCACTTGAAGTTCTTGAGTGCTTTCCTAATTTAGGGGGCATCGTGCCTTGTTGTGATACTGGCAAAAGTGTAGCCAAAACTGTTCTTGGTCCAGAAATCCATTTGCGAGACGTTGGAAAATACACCAAAGGGAATCTACACTGTCTTGCAGATGCTACCGATGCTCAAAAGGAGTTGTGATGGAGGCTTTGGATTGAGAGTGATGATTCAATGAGCATGCCCGATGCAAATCTCGGAGGGAGACCCTCGAGGAGATTCACGATAAGGGCTTTGGTCTCTCGAAAGAGATAAAGCAGGCTAAGCCAGAGGAGATTGATGCTAAGTTCCTCCTCTCTACCGACGATGGAGCCGATGTCGAAGGTGAAGATAAAAAAGCTGATGAGGATGCTAGTCCCGAGGTGGTTGATGAAGGCAAAGTCCCCGAGGGGGGATAAGATAAAGTCCTCAATAATAACGATAGACTAGGTCTTAGAAAAGGCTCCCTGTGGGAGTGTTGTGAATGTACCTTAGTACCATCATTTATAGAAAAGAGATCTTTGATTTTGTCTTCGTCTCTGCTTTTGTGGTTTGAATTTCTATGCTTGTCGTCGAGGTCTTATAAGCTTGATTTTTCCTCATCAATATCTTATGGTTAGTCTTTGAGCTAAAAAATGACCCGGGCCTTGGGGTATGCCTGATTAAAGTCTCGGAGGCAAGCTCCCGAAGATATACATGCGGGGGCATCGATTTGTCTGCTGAGATCGAGAGGGTGAAGACCCTAGGAGAGGAATCAGCGGTCCCGCTTACTTCTGATTGTAAATCGAGCAGTGGATCAGAAGATGATGAAGATGAAGTCGACGTCCCCGAGGGGGAGTAGACCATTAAAGACCTTCGGTCCAAGGGTCGAGCCGTTGAAGGCACAACCTCCGAGGGAGCCGTTGGAGGCACAACCCCAGTGGCGGATTAGGTTTTTATTCGTTCTCTTTTTTGTGTAAGTGCTTCAGGCATGAGCCTTGTAAATACACCTCTATGAACCTTCAATATATATAAAGGCTTTTGTTCTTTGTCATTTCTTGTCTTACCTTTACTTTTTTGAATAGACTATGATGCTTGTTGATAATTGGTCTGAAATTTAGGACTTTAAAATAAACCCTTAGGTTTATGCTCTTGATGAGTGATCGGTGATAGTCGATAGCTGACCGTATGAGGCTCAGTCATCGAGTCAAAGGAATGCTTTGGCCAAGGCTGCTGCCTTCGAGATACAATTTCGTAATGCCGGAAAACAGATTAATTCAGTCGAGAAGGATTGCCAAGCTCAAGACTGATCTTCTAAATATGAAGGCCGAGGTCGTGGATGCTCGGGCTGAAGCTGATGAAGCTCAAGCGAAGGGCCGATAGGAAGGTGGTCGTTTATTTTAAAAATGTTATCGATGCTCGGGCCGAGCTAAGAGGGGCTTTCGACAGAGAGAGGATGGGCAATGAGTATGCTCGATGCAAGTCTCGGGGGGAGACCCTCGAATAGATACATGCTAGGGGCTTTGACCTCTCGGAAGAGATAAAGCAGGCCGAGGCGGATGAGATCGACGCCAAGTTTTCCCTTTCTTCTTGAGCCGATAATGATATTTGAAGTCCGTCGTGGGAATTGGTTTGAGGGGCCTCTGAGGGAGCTTTTCCCGAGAGTAGACTAGATTTTTTTCTTTCTTGTTTGCATAAGACTCATGTGGGAGTGTTGTAAATATGTATTTTTGATGCATATATATATATATATATATATGAAAGATTCTTTGGTTTGATTTGCTTGTTGATAATTAGCTTGATGATTTGAACTTTGAGATGAAACTCTTGGGGTTATAAATTGTCCCTAACTCTTTTTAAGCTGGTGACTCGGGCTCTTACGCTTTATGTCGATACGTCCTTCAGTGTAGCTGGCAACTTGGGCTCTTACACATTTTGTTGATACGAATTCTAATGTAGAGGGTGACTCGGGCTCTTATGCTTTTTCGGCCCTGATGCGCTTTGGTTAACTGTTTTGGGTTTTTTCTCCGAGTCGGGTTTCTACTCGAGATCAACGGCCCTTAACTTTTCAAATCGGCCATGAGGCGCTTTGGGTCGGTATGACCTGTAGCTGGTGACTTGGGCTCTTACGCGTAATGCCGATACGACTAGCTAACGACTTGGGCGCTTACACTTTAGGTCGGTATGATCTTTGATGTAGCTGGCGACTTGGGCTCTTACGCTTTAGGTAGACACGACCTTTAACCAGTTATTTTCAAAGTTTGTCGAAGTAATTAAAGGCCTGTGATTTTATGGCTACAGTCGGACGTCTTCGAGTCGCGTTAGTTTGGCCGGAGCCTTATGATGGTGGTCATTGTATTTGGCCATAGCCTTTTAGTCCCCGAGTGAGATAGCCACGGCGTCTATATCGAGGGTATGGATTTTTGGTCTTACAAGTTCGATATATAGCCTTGACTTTGATATGGGGATTATGCCTTTTATTTAAGTTCTTACTAATTTGTACATGCCTTGCTTAAGGTCTTACAATTTTGATGTTGCCTCATAGAGGGCTTACGAGTTTGAAATTGCCGGCACAGAGGTCTTACGGCTATGAGTCGACTATCGAGGTAAGTCATTGAGTTAGAGTTGATATTGCCTCATGGAAGGCTTATGCTGTTGATATTTCCTCGTGGAGGGCGTATGAGCTCAAACTTACCTGCCCGGAGGTCTTACGGCTTCGAGTTAGATAGCTTGATGAGCCGACATTCGAGGACAGTCCTCGAGTCGGAGTTGATATTGCCTCGATGAGGTCTTATGAGCTTGAAGTTTTCGGCCCTGAGGTCTTATGGCTTCGAGTTTTTGGTTACTTGATGGAGTGACTGTCGAGGACATTTCCTGAGTGCTTGATAAATTTTTGGCCCTGGGTCTCTCTTTTGTGAAAATAGCAAACTTTTTTGATGCGTGAAATGCTTTGATGACATAAGGTACTTCTCTGATTACTTGGTACAAGCATACATGTTATTACCATCGGGGGTTCGATTATTCTATGCGGACACGGTTCATTTGACCGTTTGGTACGATACGTCATTCTCCTGTCGAGACCCTTTTTGGCATATTCCAGTGATCTCCTGGGGGGATGCCCCTCAGTATTCGAAGTTGATCAAAGAGAAGCCTCGAATACTTGGAAAGTTCTCCTTAGGTAGCGTATGGAGTTCGCCTCATTAAAAACCTCACCGGTAAAACCCATTTGGGATAAAATCCGACGAGAGGGAAAAAAGAGCGCAGCACATGCTTTGAAACCTAAGGATTTCGAGCTGGGGGGTGCTTTGATCCCTTTTAATCGCATACCTGCGTATTTGGTTAGTGTAAAATTTGAAGGAAAGATGGAGAGGATTGTATCTTAGCAATAATAGTGCTTGGGCATCGATATGTTCCAATGGTTTGGAAGCTGCTCGCCTTCCATGGTGCCGAGCTTGTAGGAGCATTTGCTTATTACTCCGAGGACGTGGTGCGGTCCTTCCCAGCTCGGGCCTAGCTTCCCTTCATTAGGGTTTTGAGTTCTTAGGGTGACTTTCCTTAGGACTAAGTCCCCAACTCCGAAATGTCGGAGGTTTTCTCTTCGGTTATTGTATCTTTCGATTCTTTGTTTTTGGGATGCCATCCGGACCAGCAAAGCTTCTCTCTTGTCGTCTAATAGTTTGAGGGTCGTAGTCATGGTCTCATTGTTTGAGTCTGAGGTGGCATGTCGAAATTTGGCACTTGGCTCTCCGACCTCGACCGGTATCAAAGCCTCGGAACTGTATACCAAAGAGAACGACATCTCTCATGTGCTCGACTTAGAGGTTGTCTGATATGCCCACAGCACCTCGGGCAACATTTCTCTCCATTTTCCCTTCGCATTCTCTAACTTCTTTTTAAAGTTTTGAATGAATTGATTATTTGTGGATTTGGCCTGACCATTTGCACATGGGTGGTAGGGCGTCGATAGGATTCTTTTGATTTTGTGATCCTCGAGAAATTTTGTTATTTTGCCTCTGATGAACTGCTTCCCGTTATCACACGTTATCTCGGAGGTGATCCCGAATCAGCACATGATGTGATCCTAGATGAAGTTGATGACTTTTTTCCCTTATCTTTTCATAGGCCTGTGCTTCCACCTATTTTGGGAAATAGTCAGTCATAAATAGAATAAATCTAGCTTTACCTGGTGCCGTTGGTAGGAGGCCGACTATGTCCATTCTCCATTTCATGTATGGCCAGGGTGATAAGAATGAATGCAGTTGTTCAGAGGGTTGGTGGATCATTGGCGCAAATTTTGACATTTTTCGCATTTTCGGACGTACTCTTCGATGTCCCTTTCTATGATGTCCCAGTCGTAACCTTCTCTGTTCACCTTTCAAATTAAGGAATCGACACCAGAGTGATTTTTGCAGGTTCCCTCGTGGATTTCTCGGACCAGGTAATCAATGTCTCCTGGTCCCAAGCATACTACTAGGGGCCCATCAAAGGTTCTCTTGTGTAGAGCTCCGTTCGTGTCGAGTAAAAACTGGGTTGCTCTGGTCCGGAGGGCCCTTGATCCTTTTGAATCTGTGGGCAGCTCCCACTTACAAAATAATCGATATATTTGTTCCTCCAATTACATGTCAGGCTGGTGGAGTTGATTTCGGCATGACCTTCTTTGATCACCGATCCGGATAACTGAACAACAGCCCCGGGGAGTATGTCATCCTCTTCAACGGATGACCCCAGGTTTGAGAGTGCATCGGCCTTGTTGTTTTGCTCTCGAGGTATGTGGACCAGAGTCCATTATTTGAAACGATGCAAAGTGATTTAAAGTTTGTCTAGGTACCGTTGAATCATATCCTCTTAAACCTCGAAGCTCCCGTTCGCTTGATTTAATACTAGAAGGGAATCACATTTGGCTTTGACGATTTCCGCTCCCAGGCCTTTGGCTAATTCGAGACCTGCAATCATAGCCTCATACTCGGCTTCGTTGTTAGTCAACTTTGCATTTTTTATAGATTGTCTAATCACGCCACCTGCAGGTGGCTTCAAAACTATGTTGAGCCCAGATCCTTTCACGTTCGAGGCACCATAGGTGAATAAGGTCCATACCCCCGATGATGCGGCCATTTTTAGTAGAAGTTATTTTTCTACCTCGGGCACAAAGGCGGGTGTAAATTCGGCCATGAAGTCCGCCAAAATGTTGGGCTTGATAGCCGTTCGGGGTTGATGTTCGATGTCGTACCCCCCGAGCTCGATGTCCCATTTGGCCAGTCGGCCTGATAATTCAGGTTTATGCAATATATTTCGAAGAGGATATGTTGTTAATACACATATACGATGACATTTAAAATAAGGCTTCAATTTTTTAGATGCACTTATTAATGCAATAGCTATTTTTTCTAAGTGTGGATACTTGGTCTCAGCATCTCCCAGGGTTCGACTTACATAGTAGACAGGGAATTGCGTACCTTGCTCATTCAAACCAACACGCCACTTACCGCTACCTCGGACACTACTAAGTACAAGTATAGCGTTTCATCCTCTTGTGGGGTGTGGAGCAAAGGCAGTCTTGAGAGATACCATTTTAATTCCTCCAAGGTGCACTGGTACTCCAGAGTCCACTCAAAGTTGTTTTTCTTTTTGATTAGGGAGAAAAAGTGGTTGCTCCGATCTGATGACCTCGAGATGAATCTATCACGACCCAAACCGATGGGCTGCGACGGGCACCCGGTACTTTACTCAACCGAGTACCAACATAACATATCTTTTCGTGTCATACTATCATAGATAGTTGAGCCGGAAGGATGCCGTGAGATAAGTAGAATACAACATGTGATACCAACTTATACTTAAGACATACAGGCCTATAAGACCAAAATTACCACTCGTATACTGAACATAGGCCGGCAAGGACATACAATATTTTACGTACATGACATCTATCTACAAGCCTCTAAGAGTACATAAATGTCAAAAGGTAGGGACGGGGCCCTAACATACCAATCAATACATGTCTAAATAATACTGACCAAACAAGCAACTCCGAAGCAAATGGAGCGCACCAACATCTTCCGCTGAGCTGATAGCCTACTTGGAGGACTCTCTACCTGTCTATCGGTACCTGCGGGCATGAAACGCAGCGTCCCCAGGCAAAAGGAACGTCAGTACAAATAATGTACCGAGCATGTAAGGAATGAAGATGAGTAAATAATAGACGTGAGAGAAACATGGAGTAAAAGACTCGACATGTAAGTCTGAATAACTCTGTAAATCATGAAATACTCCTTTAGAACCGCAAAATTTTACGCTGCTAAGGTTCTAATAATTCTTGTTGGAATTTCCAACATTCTGATACGAAGTGTTGTATTCCAAATATGAAGTGTTGCTATTTTAAAAATGAATTTACGTCGTATGCTCCTTGGATTAGAATGATTGTATTGTAACGTTCTTGGCAGAATCTTTCTAAGGTATTAGAAAGGGAATTACCTTGGATTAGAATGATTGTATTGTAATGTTCTTGGCAGAATCTTTCTAAGGGATTAGAAAGGGAATTGCCCTGGATTAGAATGATTGTATTGTAATGTTCTTGGCAGAATCTTTCTAAAGAATTAGAAATGGAGTTGAGTTAGGGAATTATAACTTTAGGTGGCTCTCTTTAATTAATGATTGGTGTCACATTTCTTTAAAAGTTTGACACCTTGCATCCTTTAGTGCTTAGTCAATAAAGGGAAAGCGACTACTTGCCACATTTGGGGAGGGGTTAAATCATATCTCGCTCTTTAATTAATTATCCAATAATTAATCTATTACCCACATAATTAAGAATTATCTCAAATTACTTAAAATACTACTCAGTTTTAACACACTTTATACACCTTACTATCATGTCCATGTGGTGCCTTGTATGGTACTAGTCCATAAATATCAAGTATTATACCTCAGATCATATTTTATCCCAAAATGTCAAACTTTGACGAAACTCATCTTTTTCGATTTGCTTACCCTTTCACCTTCACGAATTCACGTATTAGTTGTTTGAAATAATGTAATACTTATAATCCCAAAACAAATCTCATTCCCGAGCTTACATCGGTTAACTTATGACGAAACTTTATCGTACGAAAATACGGAAAGTAATATCTCATTTTCGAGCTTATATCAATTTACTTATGGCGTACTTCCACGTACGAAAACATAGGGTGTAACATAATCTTCCTAATGCCGCTATCCGCCCGGTCAACCGTTGTACGACTTTTACGTTGTTTACCACTGCGGTTTCTTCGATGGCCTTGATTTTGTCGGGGTTGATTTCAATCCCCCTTTTTTATACCATGAAGCCTAAAAATATTCCTGAACCTACGCCTAAGGCATATTTCTTGGGGTTGAGCTTCATGTTGTAACTTCTAAGGATGTCGAAAGTTTCCTACAAATGAGTCAAATGGTCTTTTGCACGCAGATACTTAACTAGCATGTCATCAATGTAAACTTCCATGGATTTGCCTATTTTATGTTCAAACATTTTATTAACTAGGCGCTGGTACTTGGCACCTGTGTTTTTAGACCGAAGGGCATTACATTGTAGAAGTATATGCACTACCTCGTGATGAATGAATTTTTTTCCCTATCCTCGTGGTTCATTTGAATTTGATTATACCCGGAGTAGGCGTCGAGTGTAACGACCCGACCAGTCGTTTTGCGTTATCGGACCCTGTTCCCCTAAATAAAACTTCCCATAGCGGCATTTTATGATTTATGACTTGCGGGGACTGGTGGTCCGCGTTTCAGAGGTGTTTTGAGTGCAATAGAACAATTGGTTCATTAAGGTTGGCCTTTAAGGCCAAGTTTGACTTCGGTCAACATTTTTGGTAAACGACCTCGGAATCGAGTTTCGTCCATTCCGATAGATTCGTGTGCTGATTTCGGACTGGGGCGTATGTTCGGATCTGGTTTGTGATGACCTGGGGGCATTTCGGCCCCCAATATTAAAATAAGAAGTTCCTTAAGTTCATATTTTGGTTTGGGACGTGTTTTTGTGTTATCAAGGTCCGAACAGAATTTTGAGATCGGGAATAGTTCCGTTATATTAATTATGACTTGCCTGCAAAATTTGAGGTCATTCCGAGTTGTATAGGTTGGTTCGACGCGTTGTGAGCGAAGTCTAGAAAACTGAAAATTTTTAAGTTTGGTTCTTGGGTTTTTGGGATGTGATTTTGAGTTTTAGAGTTGTTTTGGGTGTTCCGAAGGCTTGAGCGAGTCATTACTATGATTTTGGACTCGTTGGTATATTTGGATTAGGGCTCGGGTGGGCCCAGGTGCCTCCCAGACACCTAACGAGGCCAAAACCAGCTAAAACATTTGCTGGTGCAGCTGGTGCTGGTATGACCCTAGGTGCGGTTGCCCAGCCACAAGTGTGGGATTACTCTTACGGCCCAAGCCTCGCAGGTGGGGAAATCCAGGGGCCCCTCCCAGCCTTTGCAGGTGCGAAACCATTTCCGCAGGGGCAAGTCCGCTGGTGTGGAAAACATTCCACTGGTGCGATCCCCATCCCCCTCGCCATTTTTCTACAGATGCGGTTATATTCTCGCTGGTGCGGGACCGCGTGTGCGGTCACTGGGTCGCAAGTGCGGAAACCCCTATAGGAAGACCCCTTTAAATGTTTTAAAAATGGGATTTGTCTTCATTTTTCTCATACACAAACTCCATTAGAGGGCCTCCAAGCTTGAGCAGCACCCCCAGGACCTATATATTGCTAAGGTGAGTAATTCCTCTCTGTTTTCCTAAATTTTTACATGGAATTTAACTAGAATTAATTACTAAAACATCTAAAAAATCAAGAATTGGGTAGTACAAGTTAGGGATCTTAAGAGTTTGATAAACCACCCGATGTTAGCCATGCCTTCCAGAAAAGTGACGTAATTGCGATCCTTAGGCTTCGGGTGAGTGATCCCTTCGAGAATTTTCGGAATCCGAGCGTGTGGGCCCGGGGTTGGAATTTTGGGAATTTCTCAAGAATGTAAAATTTTGGATAAACTAGAATAATTTCCCTTTTTTGAGCATGCATTGATGTCATTATACCATATTTGGCTAGTTGTGAGCCGTCGAGGGTAGATTTCAATGATTCGGGCGCATCCTTGATCCGAGGGGTGGTTTCGTCACGAGGTGAGTCTCCTTTCCAACCTTGTAAGGGGGAAATGTCCCCCTGGTTCCTTATTTGCTATGTATACATGTTGTGGGGGCTGCGTACGTACGAAGTGACGAGTGTCCATACGTGGAGACTATAATGCTATGTCGGGTAGTTTTAGAACTCACGAGCATACCACTATGTGCCTTATTTGTACTTTGTATGTGTTAATAGTTGCAATTATTGTCGAAGTGATATAGAAACATGAATTGTTATGATTTGGATTCCAGTTGGCTATCCGTGGTATTGACACAGTCATGTTGAGTTCACTGTTGAGATTGTACACACAGGTACTTATATACATACACACTTGTTATCGAGTCAGCACATGAGTCGCGGGTATGATGCACGGTCGTGGGTCAGCTTATTATTATTATCGAGTCAGCACACGAGTTGTAGGTATGATGCGCATCCGTGGGCCAACTTATTATTATCGAGTCAGCACACGAGTCGCAGTGATGATGCGCGATCGTGGGTTAACTTATTATATCAAGTCAGCATGCGAGTCGCAGGTATGATTCGCGATCGTGTGTTAGCTTATGACCTCAGTCCCTATGACCACCCTTATGACTCCGGCCTGTTGTCTTGTCCTGGTATGTGTATGGACACTTGAGTTCTGAGTCACTTAAAACTGAAGTGTCAGGTATTGGTTAATAGAAGATTTTGGTACTTTGTTGCTCCTTTTTCAGTTATTGTCTGGATTTCGTTATTTGCTACATACTTGTTGCTCACTATTTCCCACGCTTATTTCTCTAGCCATATTTCATCATATATTATATTGCTGGACCTTAGTGAGTACCTAGTCGACCTCTCATCACTACTCTTTCGAGTTTGGGCGGGATACTCACTGGGTACATATCTATTATGTACTCATGCTGCACTTCTTCTTTTTCCTGCACTTGAGTGTACAGGTCAGGAGGCTGGTACATCTTATTATCAAGTCGGTGTTAGGTACTGACTTAGGTTAATTCGACTTCGCGGTGAGCTGCTCTTCATGACGATCTCTGGTAGCACCCCGAAGTTTCCTTTTATCATTTTCCTGTCTATTTCATTCAGACTGTGGGATTGTGTATATATATGTCATCGTTGTATATTCAGATAGTTGCCCGTGATACTCGTGACACTAGTTCCTGCCATACACGTAGTGTATATTTTGGGTTTTGGCCTATATATTTATACATATGATTATCTTTTGGCTCATGTATCAGATGGTTTCATTTTACGTCACATGCTATTATTATGTTAATAACTGTTTAAATTTGGTGATCGGTTGAATAAAATGGGAAGGGTATCACTTGGTGTAATTCTTGTTGGCTTGCCTAACCCTGCTGTTGGGCGCCATCATGACCCGTGTGGGAATTCGGGTCGTGACAACGTGGTATCAGAGCACTAGGTTCATGTAAGTCTCAGGAGTCCGGGGCGGACCCTGTAGAGTCTTATGGATCGGTACGGAGACGTCTGTACTTATCTTCAGGAGGCTACAGGGTGTTATGAAACCTCTACTTGTTCTTACTCTATCTTGCAACCTATGATTTACTAAATTCATTCATCTATTCTCTCACAGATGGCAAGGACGCGTGAATCTCATGTTCCTGATTCGGGAGAGGGTGCTGCCCCCGCTGCTCGACATGGTTGATTTTGAGGTTATTCTAGGCATGGATTGGCTATCTCCTTATCATTCCGTGCTTGATTGCCATGCCAGGACAGTTACTTTAGCCATGCCTGAGTCTCCTAGGCTGGAGTGGAGGGGTTCTTCAGTTAGCACATCCAACCAGGTTATTTCATTCTTGAAGGCTCGACATATGGTCGAGAAGGGTTGTCTAGCCTATTTGGCTTATGTGCGGGACACCACCACCGCATCTCCGACGATTAATTCCATGCCAATTGTTCGAGAGTATGCTGATGTATTTCCTTCGAATCTTCCGGGCATGCCTCCGGACTGTGGTATTGACTTCTGCATTGATTTAGCTCCAGACACTCAGCCTATACCATTCCTCCGTATCGTATGGCTCCGAAAGAGTTGAATGAGTTGAAGGAGCAGCTTAAGGAGTTATTAGCTAAGGGGTTCATCAGACCGAGTGTGTCGCCGAGGGGTGCTCCAGTTCTATTTGTGAAAAATAAGGATGGATCTATGCAGATGTGTATTGACTACCGCCAGTTCAACAAGGTTACCATTAAATACAAGTATCCCTTTCCGCGCATCAATGATTTGTTTGACCAGTTGGTGGGTGCTCGTGTGTTTTATAAGATTGATTTTAGATCAGGGTATCATCAATTGAGGATTCGGGCTTCACATGTTCCGACGACTGCTTTTCGTACAAGATATGGCCATTATGAGTTCATGGTGATGTCCTTTGGCTTGCCTAACGCCCCAGCAGCCTTTATGGACTTGATGAATAGGGTGTTCAGGCCATATATTGATTCCTTCGTCATTGTCTTCATTGATGACATTTTGATTTACTCCCATGGCCTGGGGGAGCACGAGTAGCATTTGAGAGTTGTGCTCCAGACTTTGCGAGCACAAAAGCTATATGCTAAGTTCTCCAAGTGTGAGTTTTGGTTGGATTTCGTGGCATTTTTAGGGTATGTGGTATCCGGAGTGGGTATAAAGGTTGATCCTCAGAAGATCAAGGCAGTTCAGAGTTGGTCACGTCATACTTCAGCTACAGAGAACATGAGCTTTTTGGGCCTAGCAGGTTATTATTTTCGATTTGTGGACGGTTTCTCTTCTATTGCAGGTCCATTGACTAGATTGACTCAGAAGAATGCCCCGTTTGATGGTCTGATGAGTGTGAGGCAAGCTTTCAAAAGCTCAAGACAGCATTGACCTCAGTTCCAGTTCTAGTATTGACATCCAGTTCTGGGATGTACACGGTATATTGCGACGCTTCACACGTTGGCTTGGGGTGTGTGTTAATGCAGGAGGTGAGAGTTATTGCTTTTGCTTCACGCCAGCTTAAGGTTCATGAGAATAATTTCCCTGTGCATGATTTGGAGTTGGCGGTGATTGTTCATGTTCTTAAGATTTGGAGGTACTATTTGTATGGAGTGTCCTGTGAGGTTTATACAGACCACCGCAGCTTGCAGCACTTATTCAAACAGAAGGATCTTAATTTGAGGTAGCGTAGATGGCTTGAGTTGTTGAAGGATTATGATATCACCATTCTTTATGACCCGGGCAAGGCTAATATGGTGGCAGATGCTTTGAGCCGGAAGGCTGAGAGTATGGGGAGCTTGGCTTATATTGCAGCGGAGGAGAGACCTCTAGCCTTGGACATTCTGTCCTTGGCCAGTCGCCTGGTGAGATTAGATCTTTCAGAGCCTTGTCGAGTTTTGGCACATGTGGTTGCTCAGTCTTCACTATTGGGAGAGATTAAGGCCCGACAGTTCTATTATCCGTGCTTGGCAGAGCTTCGGGAGACAGTGGTTCAGGGCAGGCCAAGGGGTTACTATTGGCGAGGATGGTGTTCTGAGACTTCAGGGTCGCTTATGTGATCCTAATGTGGATGGCCTGAGGGAGAGGATTCTAGAGGAGGCACACAGTTCTCGATATTCTATTCACCCTGGTGCTACGAAGATGTATCGTGATTTGAAGCAGCATTTCTAGTTGAGGCGAATGAAGGACATCGTGGAGTATGTGACTAGGTACCTTAATTGCCAGCAGGTTAAGTATGAGCACCAGAGGCCAGGAGGCCTACTTCAGTAGATGCCCATTCCTGAGTTGAAATGGGAGCGCATTGCTATGGACTCCGTGGATAGATTGCCTCGTACTTCGCGGAAGGTCGACGCAGTTTGATTCATTGTGGATAGATTGACCAAATCGGCGAGTTTCATTCCAGTGGCTACTACTTTTTCATCTGGGAGGTTGGCCCAGATCTACATTCGGGAGATAGTCTGGTTGCATGGTGTGCCGGTGTCCATTATATCAGATCGAGGTCCTCAGTTCTCCTCGCACTTCAAGAGAGCATTGCATAGTGAGATGGGCATCCAGATAGACCTCAACACAGCATTCCCTCCTCAGACTGATGGTCAGTCAGAGCGTACAATTTAGATATTGTAGGACATGCTCAGGGCATGTGTGATTGATTTCGGGGGTCAGTGGGACAAGTTCTTGCCTTTGGCCGAGTTTGCTTACAATAATAGTTACCAGTCCAGCATTAAGATGTCACCATTTGAGGCTTTGTATGGTTGGCAATGTCGTTCTCCTATCGGGTGGTTTGAGCCTGGCGAGGCTAAGTTATATGGCACGACCTGGTGAGGGATACCTTGTAGAAAGTGAAGTTGATTCAGGAGAGACTCCATAAAACACAGTCTAGACATAAGAGTTACGCATATAAGAGAGCGTGTGATGTATCATTTATGGAGGGAGATAGGGTCCTATTGAAAATCTCGCCTATGAAGGGTATTATGAGGTTTGGGAGGAAGGGCAAGCTGAGCCCAAGGTTTATAGGTCCATTTGAGGTGTTGAGGCGAGTTGGGGAGGTTGCTTATGAGCTGGCCTTGCCTACCAGCTTATCAGGAGTTCACCCAATTTTTCATGTATCCATGCACCGGAGGTACCATGCCGACTTCTCTCATGTTGTCGTTTACAACACTATTTAGTTGGATGAGAGGTTGGGCTACGAGGAGGAGCCAGTTGCTATTGTTGATAGGCAGGACCGCCAGTTGAGGTCCAAGAGAGTTTCTGCCGTAAAGGTCCAGTGGAGGGGCCAACCAGTTGAGGAGGTGACCTGGGAGTCCGAGGAGGACATGCGGAGCAGATATCCACACTTATTCAGCACTTCAGGTAAGATTCTAGACCCGTTCGAGGAAGAACATTTGTTTAAGAGGTGGAGAATGTAACGACCCGATCGGTCGTTTTGTGTTATCGGACCTCGTTCCCCTAAATGAAACATCCCATAGCGGCATTTTATGATTTATGACTTGCGGGGACTGGTGGTACGGGTTTCGGAGGTGTTTTGAGTGCAATAGGAACAATTGGTTCCTTAAGGTTGACCTTTAAGGCCAAGTTTGACTTCGGTCAACATTTTTGGTAAACGACCTCGGAATCGAGTTTCGTTGCTTCCGGTAGCTTTGTGTGATGATTTCAGACTTGGGCGTATGTTCGGATCGGGTTTCTGATGACTCGGGGGCATTTCAGCGCACAATATTGAAATAAGAAGTTCCTTAAGTTCATATTTTAGTTTGGGACATGTTTTTGTGTTATCGAGGTCCAAACGGAATTTTGAGATAGGGAATAGTTCCGTTATGTTAATTATGACTTGCCTGAAAAATTTTAGATCATTCCGAGTTGTATAGGTCGGTTCGGCGCATTGTGAGCGAAGTCTAGAATACTGAAAATTTCTAAGTTTGGTTCTTGGGGTTTGGGGGTGTGATTTTGAGTTTTAGCGCATTTTGGTTGTTTCAAAGGCTCGAACGAGTCCGTACTATGATTTGGGACTTGTTGGTATATTTGGATTAGGGCTCGGGTGGGACCAGGTGCCTTCCAGGCACCTAACGAGGCCAAAAACCAGCTAAAACAACTGCTGGTGCAGCTGTTGCTGGTATGACCACAGGTGCGGTTGCCCAGCCACAGGTACGGGACCGCTCCTGTGGTCCCAGCCTCGCAGGTGCGGAAATCTAGGGCCCCCTAGCCTTCCCAGGTGCTGAACCATTTCCGAATTGGCAGGTCCGATGGTGCGGAAAACCTTCCGCTGGTGCGATCCCCAGTCCCCTCACTATTTTTCTGCAGGTGCGGTTATTTTCTTGCTGGTGCGGTCCCTGGGTCGCAGGTGCGGAAACCCCTGTAGGCAGACCCCTTTAAATGTTTTAAAAACGGGATTTGTCTTCATCTTTCGCATAAACAAATTCCATTAGAGGGCCTCCAAGATTGAGCAGCAACCCCACGACCTGTATAGTGCTAAGGTGAGTAATTCCTCTCTATTTTCCAAAATCTTTACATGTAATTCAAATAGAATTAATTACTAAAACATCTAAAAAATCAAGAATTGGGTAGTATAAGTTAGGGCTCTTAAGAATTTGATAAACCACCCGATGTTAGCCATGCGTTCCAGAAAAGTGACGTAATTGCGATCCTTAGGCTTCGGGTGAGTGATCCCTTCGAGAATATTCGAAATCCGAGCGTGTGGGCCTGTGGTTGGATTTTTGGGAATTTCTCAAGAATGTCGAATTTTTGATAAAATATAATAATTTCCCTATTTTGAGCATGCATTGATGTCATTATACTATATTTGGCTAGTTGTGAGTCGTCAAAGGTAGACTTCGGAGATTCGGGCGCATCCTTGATCCGAAGGGTGGTTTCGTCATGAGGTGAGTCTCTTTTCCAACCTTGTAAGGGGAAAATGTCCCCATAGGTTCCTTATTTGCTATGTATACACGTTGTGGGGGGCCGCGTACGTACGGAGTGACGAGAGTCCGTACGTGGCGACCATATTGCTATGTCGGGTAGCTTTAGGACTCACGAGCATGCCACTATGTGCCTTATTTGAACCTTTATATGTGTTAAGAGTTGCAATTATTGTCGAAGTGATGTGGAAACATGAAACATTATGATTTGGATCCCAGTTGGCTATTCGTGGTATTCACACAGTCCTATTAAGTTCACTATTTAGTTGGTACACACAGGTACTTATATACATACACACTTGTTATCGAGTCAGCACACGAGCCACATGTATGATGCGCGGCCGTGGGTCAGCTTATTATTATTATTGAGTCAGCACACGAGTCGCAGGTATGATGTGCGATCGTGGGTCAACTTATTGTTATTGAGTTAACAAACGAGTCGCAGGGATGATGCGCAATCGTGGGTTAGCTTATTATATCGAGTCAGCACGCGAGTCGCATGTATGATTCGCGATCGTCGGTTAGCTTATGACCTCAGTCCCTATGACCACCCTTATGACTCCGGCCGGTTTTCTTGTCCTGGTATGTGTATGATCACTTGAGTTCTGAGTCACTTAAAACTGGAGTGTCAGGTATTGGTTAAGAGAAGATTTTGGTACTTTGTTGTTCCTCTTTCAGTTATTATCTGGATTTCGTTATTTGCTACATACTTTTTGCTCACTATTTCTCATGCCTATTGCTCTAGCCATATTTCGTCATATATTATATTGCTGGACCTTAGTGAGTACCTAGTCGACCTCTCGTCACTACTCTTTTGAGTTTGGGCGGGATACTCACTGGGTACATATCTATTATGTACTCATGCTACACTTCTTCTTTTTTCTGTACTTGACTGTACAGGTCATGAGGCTGGTACATCTGATTATTAGGCCGGTGTTAGGTACTGACTTGGGCTGATTCGACTTCGCGGTGAGCTGCTCTTCCTGGCAATCTCTAGCAGCACCCCGGAGTTTCCTTTTGTCATTTACCCATCTATTTCATTCAGACTGTAGGATTGTGTATATATATGTCATCCTTGTATATTCAGGTAGTTGCCCATGATACTCGTGACACTAGTTCCTGGCACACACGTAGCATATATTTTGGCTTTTGGGTTGTATATTTATACATATGCTTATCTTTTGGCTCATGTATCAGACAGTTTTATTTTATTTCACAGGATATTATTATGTTAATAATTGTTTGAAACTAGTAAACGTTGGAATAATTAATCAAATGGGAAGGGTATCACTTGGTATAATTCTTGTTGGCTTGCCTAACCCCGTTGTTGGGTGCAATCACGACCCGTGTGGGAATTTGGGTCGTGACATCCAGGAAGGTGCGAATTGCGTGGCCAGCCGTGGCATCAATTAATCGATCGATGTTGGGCAACGAGAATGAATCTTTACGGCATGTTTTATTCAAGTCCTTATATTCTACTCACATTCCTAACTTGTTCCCTTTTTTGGGAACCACCACTACATTGGCTAACCACTCGGGATATTTTACTTCTCTGATGGACCCTATTTCGAGTAGTTTTGTTACCTCGTCTTTGACGAACGCATGCTTTAGCTCGGACTGAGGACTCTTTTTTGCTTCACCGATTTGAACCCGGGGTTGGCGCTTAACCGATGGGTGGTTATTCCCGGGGAGATCCCTGTCATTTCTAAGTGGGACCAAGCAAAGCAATCAATGTTGTTAATAAGAAATTGAATAAGTCTTTTCCTGAGCTCGACGGTTAATCCCGTTCCGAGGTATACCTTTTGATCTGGTAGGTGTTTCATCAAAAAAACTTGTTCCAACTCTTCGACCATCGATTTTGTTGCGTCCGATTCTTCGGGGGAAACGAAGGTTCGAGGGGTGAGGAAGTCTTCCTCATCATCCTAGGGGACCTGCTTATATTCTGACCGCTCTGAGGTGGAATATTCGAGCTCTGGCGCCACGTCGTGCACTGCGAACATTTCCTTTGTTACGTGTTGCTCACCATACACCATTTTTATGCCATTTGTAGTTGGGAATTTCAACATTTGGTGGAGATTCGACGATACTGCCCTGATGTTGTGTATCCATGGACTTCAAAGCAGGGTGTTGTATCTCGTGTCCCCCTCGATGTCATAAAACTTGGTATCCCGAACTATACCAGACACATTGACTGGGAGGATGATTTCCCCCTTTGTCGCTTCGCTCGCCATGTTAAACCCACTGAGGGGTCTAGAATCGGGTATGATTTGGTCGAGCAGCTCGAGCTGCTCCACTACCCCAAATCTTACTATATTGGCCGAGCTACCTGGATCCACGAGCACAAGCTTGATTTGAATGCTATTCAAGAAAAAAAAAATTACTAGTGCATCATTATATGGGTGGGACAAGGCTTCGACATCTTCTTCTCTGAACACAAAAGTTACTTTAGGTACACAATTTTGAGTTTGTTCTTTCGTTGTTGTCGGCACTTTGGCCCGTTTGAGCACGGGTTCTTGCAGTCCATGATCCTCAGTACCGTTGTTTTCATGTGCGTTTACTGGGTTAGAAATTTTCTGACCTGAAATTTAAGATTCTTGGGCAAGAAAAAGTGTGAAGAATAACTTGCGTTTTTAGAAAACCACCACTAAAACAATCACTATTATTTTTTGCTCCACGGTGGGCGCAAAAATATTTACCTTGAAAATGGTAATTACAATTACATATAATTATGTGGTTCTAAAAATACGTGATCTATTTTAATACCGGTTGTTTAGGAAGTAGATGCTGAATATGAAATGAGAAAAGTTAAATAAGAGCAAAAGGAAACGAGATTGCGCAAACCAGGTAACAGAGAGACCAGTCTCGAGGGTGGTCGGTAGGGCCTAGAGGTTGAGCTTTAGAAGCTTGACTAGGGGCTATCGATAACAGTATAACAATGTTGAAGGCCTTAAGAATGGCCTATTTATGATCAATAACAAGTAATAAATGAATAATAATTTTAGAACACAATACTTGAGAAGTAATAAATTAACGAAGCAATTATAGAGAATGTTTTAGTTAGAGAGCAGAGGATGTTCTTGTTCTTGTATTGAATATCATGTATGTTACAAAGTGACAAGGGTCCCCTTTATATACGAGGGGGAATCCCAACATAGTACATATGCAATCAATGCAAAGAGATAGGGCTGGTACTACCATTTAATGCCACGATATGGACTTGTTCTATTTTGTGTACTTTGTCAGCTTTAACCATGTGCCCCTTGGGAATTTACCGCCTTTCCATGTTGACCTTCCATTGGTACTACCTCGAAGTGGAGGTCCTTCGATATGCCCCTCGATTCCAAAACTCGGGCCTTCGTGCCTTCGAGCCTTCTAAGCGTCGAAGTGACTGTAAAATCGGGCTCTCCGATTTTAGCCGTATACAGCCTCCTTATTGCGTAAAACCTTCGGGGCCCTCCCAAGCTCTGGATACCTCCCCTAGCTTCACCATGCCCTCTGGGCGCTGGAGTGACTCAGGATGGAGGAGGCGTTGTGGATGTAGTAGCTGCAGAACTGGTTAGATGTGTCGTACCACTTCCCATACTCTGGTGGGACGAACAACAATTCCTCTTAATGTGACCCCTGATATCGCACCCATAGCATATGGGCTGATCCAGGAAGCAGGCCCCAAAATGCATCTTCCCACACCTATTGCATGGGGGCTTTCGTTGCTGCTGAAATCTCCATCCAGGTCGTCCCTACTTGTAGGATCCCCTGTTTCCCTTAGTGGGACCAAACACCTCCACTACTACTGAGTGGACCCTGATGGCAGTGCTCTGACTGAAGACTGAACAAAGGACTGGGATGGCCCAGATGACCCTACCCTAAAAGTTGACCTGCCACAACCACCACCAGAAGTACAACTAAAATTGCACGCTGTCTGATCCTTGTTGCTACCCTCTCTCTCCATTATATTCTTTAGTTTTGGGGTCTCTGTGGCATGATAAACTGCCACCATCTCACCATAATTCATATGCAAACTCAAAGCATCTGTAACAGCCTCATTAATAAACAAGGGGCTAAGGCGCTGCATAAACTGGTGCACTCTAACCTCCATAGTGGGAAACATATAGATTGAATACTTGCACACGCGCGCGAAACTCATATGATACTCCCGCAAACTCATTCTACCTTATTTAAGACTCTCAAACTCTGCGGCACGGGCTGCCTTAGTCTCGGTAGGAAAGAAATGATAAATGAAGGCGTCGACAATCTCACTCCACCTTGCCAGAGGGATCCCCTCCTCACGGGACTCCTCCCATATCTCGAACCAATAATGGGCCACCTATTTTAGGTTGTAAGAGGCCAACTCCACTCCCTTTGTCTCAGTAGCACGCATGACTCGGAGAGTCTTATGCATCTCATCAATGAAGTCCTGGGGGTCCTCCCTGGGATTAGTACCTGTGAACATTGGAGGATCCAACTAAAGAAACCTATTCACCTTGTAACTAGGAGAATCCCCTAGTTGACTAGAAGAAGCATATGCAACATTTGATCTTTAGGCCTATGAAGCCACTATCTGAGCCAACATCTGTATGGCTCCCCTAATGTCCCCATCAGAAATACCGGGACTCAACTGGGGCTGGAGGTGGAACTGGGATATTAGTTTGGGGTGGAATAGTTGCACGCTCAATAGAAGTAGGAATTGGTGCAGTCGGAGAAGGAGTGGTAGAATCAGGCAGTGGACTAACTGGGGGAATTTCCTCACCCCTCGAGTGTCCCCCAACATCATCAGGTATAAAATCAACTGCCACTCCTAGGGTGGCATTAGCTCCTTGGAAAGATATTACTTTCTTCCTAGGCACCATATACTGAAAAATAGAGCAATGTACAAGTTAAAGGAGGAACAATCTTACAATCAACTTTATGTCATGATCTATAAAATCAAAGAAGGGTATTATTCCTAAATGGCCAAGTAGCCTCCTAATTATAGTTGTGTTAGAAAGCAGACCGATAAGAAGGACTCTACTAGACACGGCTCTGAGACATCCTAGGACACTTTAAAAACCTTAGGCTCTGATATCAAGCTTGTCACGCCCCGACTTTAGGTGCGCGACCAACGCTCAACCGAGATAACCCGGCCGAGCAATCCTATGCAATACCTCCTAACAGAACTCCCCCATTATTAAGGAAAAGATCTAATCCTTTAGTTAGACACCAAAGAGTATCATGTGAACAACATCCATTCATTAACATTAGTTACATCATTTGAAGTCTCAAAATACATACACTTTCATAGTTTGAAGTGGTACATGTGGTACAAATAAAACATTGCTATTTTGACCTTCTAAACACCAACATATTACCCACACAATGTCTATGGAGCCTCTAATATATACTACGGAGCACAATGATAGTGTCGGTAATAAGGACCCAGCTATACCTCAAAACTAAATGTACAGAGAGAAAAAGATATATGACCCTGAAATGAAGTGGGGCTCACCAAGTCAGGAGGGATGAGGGTGCATCGCTATCACTGATCAAAGCCGCCTGTAGAGGAACCACCTCCATCTATCAAAGATGCAGCGCCCCCGACAAAAAGAGTGTTAGTACATGTCGAATACTACTAATATGAAAACCAAACACCCTCTCAAGGAATGAAAGTGCAACATAATTGTGACGAATCATGGAAACAAATAAAGAGCTTATATAGACGTTAAAACCATAGCAAAATAATTTAAAGCTTTCAAAACATTTATAAATTTCAAGTTGGGAATGCTCTATATGACCTCTAGCACAATGCCACAATCTCTACAAAGCAGCCTAGCCTCCTCACCCAAATGTGTGCGGGTTGAGGTGTATTCACAATCACATTCTCTACATAAAGCGACCCCTCCATGTCACCCCAATGTGTGCGGGTGGAGGTGTATT
Source organism: Nicotiana knightiana (assembly GCA_005239525.1). Classification (NCBI taxonomy): domain Eukaryota; kingdom Viridiplantae; phylum Streptophyta; class Magnoliopsida; order Solanales; family Solanaceae; genus Nicotiana; species Nicotiana knightiana. The sequence continues at coordinate 117,945 of ML413486.1, forward strand.
AATAAATACATTCTCTACACAAAGCACCCCACCCCAAATGTGTGTGGGTGGAGGTGTATTTACAATAATATTTTCTACACAAAACGACTCTACCTCCTCACCCCAATGTGTGTGTGTGGAGGTGTATTCACATTCCATAGTTCGGGTTCCCAAAACGGTAATAGTTGTGCAAAAGATTTCTTTCAAATCAACCATTTTGAACCTTTGGCCTTAACGAGTATAAGTTCATAAGATTCAACATTTGAGAAATAAGAATTTGATCATATTGATTTTGTACAAAGTTTTCTTCCCAAAAGGGTAAAACATAATTAAGTCAAAATAGAAAATCATTAACACATGAGGGTATGGACACGTTACGCAATTTGAGCATCAGTTTGCTAGCTTGAATATTCCACCTCGATAGTATTTCATGTTCGAACTACACATGACAGAATTTTGTAAGAATTTGGGAATTCTGATACTAGAAGAAGAGTTTAGCCTTCATACCTCGAAAGAGCCTTCCGTGGTGTAACAACAATGTCCCGACACTTCTGATGATGTCAATCTATAGAAGAGTGGAGAATTACAAGCACAATTAGAGGAATTCATATGGCAAGAGTTGTTACAAGGACAATCAAACATTTCCCTCAACCAATTCAAAAACAAAATCGCCCAAGGTTGTCCAACAACTTCCCCACAATCCCTATTAGCTCATGCATGTGGTATGTCTACATCCATCGCCCATAACCAACCCAAAAATTAAAAATCTGAGAATTGGGGGAAGGAATTGTTACCTTTTCAAAACCCTAGCAAGTCCCTCTGATACAATTCCAAGGCTTAATCCAAGTTGGGTAGTGAAATTCTTGAATCCTCCCATTTCTCTCTCTAATATAGCTCTCTCCTATCTCCACGACACCAGATAATCCCTCAAAAATGACCCTTATGACTAAATAAAACTTAATGGGATCGGGTTATAAAATTAGAAAAAATGAAGCCCGGATGTAGATATGCGGTCGCATATGCGACTGCATAATACTGTTATGTGGTCCGCAAAATGGACAAAAAATGGACCTCATGTTGGATCTGCGACGAATGTGCGACCTGCAAAATGATTATGCGGTCGCATAATTGGCTACAAATAACTTCCAAAATTTGCCCATTTCTCTGCTTCACTCTGTGGCGGAACTGCGATCTGCATACCAGTTCTGCGGTCGCATAATGGACCGAAAAACAACCATGCTCTGAAAAAAATTATTCAACTCCCCAACGCAATGTTCAACCTAAAATGTTCGTATTGTAGCAAGCTCGGCTCCATGAAACCCAGGGTTTTAGGTGAAAATTTAAAGGGCCTCACAAGTTGATAGCCCGCGGAGGCTACTTAAGTTTGTCAAATGCCCCATCTACGAGGCGATATATCACACTCTTTACGGATTCAATTAAAATGCAAAGTGGACAAGAACTAAGGGTGATGCCCACCTTGAGATGATCCGCTTCGACTTCAACAACACTTCCAAGGTATGGTAAAATTTCGTGCAGGTCAGACTTATGCCAGTTGAGAACAACAGTGAATGGACTCGAGCTCGAGTGAGTGTGATATTTTTTTTGATGAATGGAAGACCCTTTAATGCGGGTGATATCATTCCAGGGGCGACATCCCGCACACGATTTGGGCAAAAATATAATAGAGTCTTCTTTGGAAACTTGCTCAAGAAATACATGCTTTCCAAGAGGGTGCCTGAATACCCCAGTTATGATGAGCTTGTGGAGACTCCTAAGGGGTTGATGGACATCACATCTTTGTCGAAGTCTACGTCTAAGCTTATCCAGACGGCACAGAATGAGAGGGAAAAGAACTTCATCATGTATCTCTATAGCTCCCTAAAAGTGATCATGAGCAGTTTTGGTGTATCGGACGAGGAGCGTATGCATCTACACAATAATATGTCCAGTTCTTCCAAAGAGATGATGGGAATAGCACCTGTTAGTCCCGTTCACCCGTCAAAGGATGAGAACACTCACAAAGGCTCTGACACAAAGGATGAGATTAGTGATGAAGTCACATGGCCCATGGATTTTGTTCCCTTGGGAGTTGATGAGCCCGAAGATGCAGAGGAGGAATCTTTGTAGCAAGGAGTTTTCATTTACATCATACTTTACTTTAAATTCGTACATGCATCGGGGACCATGCATATGCTAAGTGTGGGTGGGGGAACTACTCATTGTGGTGTAAATTGTATAAATCTATTTCTTTTTATTAGTTTTTTTAGGATCCCATAATAGACTTAAACTAGTTTTAGAAAGAAAAAAAATAATAAAAAAAGGAAAAAAATAGAAAAAAATTAAAAAAAAAAAGAAACTCGAACTTTTACCGAGGATGGAACTTTTGGACAATTTTCTTGAGTGATTATAGTCCAATTAAAAACACCAAAAAGATTTTTTTTAGGATCGTAAGGTAGTAGGATAGGAAGAGCTGAGTTTCTCTGAGGCGTACCTCTTGACGTGTTGGTGCTGTCACATTAGGATATGGGATGCGCTGTCTTCCAGTAAATTTAATTTGAACTGGGATGCCTGCGTAAACTAAAATCCTACTATGTGATGCCTTTTCTCAGTTGGTGACTTGAATGCCACATAGTGAAATATTGCTTAAAATTTTCCAACTATATGTGCTTGCTTGGCTTGAGAGTGAACAAAGTTGTCTTAATTGAGTCATGTGCAAAATGTGTGTGAGGATTTGTGATATTATGTGCTATCCTATGTAGTTTAGAACTTGCCCCGTGTGTTAATCAAAGTTAAATCATTAAGTTGTGATAGTCTAGGAGATGACATAGGTGTATCTTGCTTGATCATAGATGTGCTTGTTACTTAAATATAAAATTTTTTGTTGTTAACCTCTTTGAGCCTATATACCTTTTATTTGGCACATACATTACATGTTGTACCCCTATTTCGTTCTTAATTTGATACTATTGAACCTTTACCTCCTAAAGCAATTAGTTGCTTAAAGAAGTAAGATGATAGATTTGGGGAGTGTCTTTCGAGTGGAACCATGGAAGGGACCTTAAGGTGCACTAAAGTTGTCGAAAAAAAGGTCACTAGCTGATGAACCTTAATGTATGGAGTGTGTGTAGGAAAAGAGAAAGAAAAAATAGCAAGAAAGTAATAATAGTTCAAATAATGTAGGAAAACACAAACCTCCTAATCTTACTAATTCGTTCTTGTGGGAATATAGAAGTGCTTAATTTGAAAAAAGGGTTATGTTATATATGATTTGTGGTGAGTGAATTGGTTGAGAAGAATATGTGCTCTGTTCTTTAGTGTACTGTATTAAAGTGTTTTGGAGGGTTAGTCACTATTCCTAAATGTATCTTGTCCATCCCTTAGCCTACATTACAACCTTAAATTCCTAATTGATCTGAGATTTGGCTAGCTAAAATTAGTAGATATGTACACTACGGGCAAGCTTATGGTACGACCATGGGATGTACATGAATTCTTTGTGAGAGTGAGCGATTTTTGTTCAAATTGTGTAATGTCCTTAAATTATTTTCAAGGTCATACTAGAATGTGTGAACTATTCTATGTTCACTCTTTTGTTTGTTGGTGAGGGCACATGATCTCATGAATGACTGGTGATGTTGTGAATCTCTCTTGCTGGGTGAGTGCACGAGCTGAGGGTTCTTAGTGGTAACAAGTCGGCTCTTGAGGTCGGTTGGTTACAGATAGTTTGTTTGGGTTGATTGAATTGAAATGTTTATACTTGGGTATGATTAAAATGGGAAGAATGTAAATTTGTATGTTCATGCTTGATTGTCGGTATCGATCATAGTCAAGGGTAGAGTGTATGGTTAAAAATTTAAGTGCTCTTCTCAAGTTGAGATGTGTACGTTGTTTGGGGGGTAGTTGATAGTCCCATTGATCGAGAACGAGAAAAAGTATAAGTGTGAGGTGTTGATATTTTGCTTAATATATATATATATATATATATTTATTTATATGTATATTGCCTCGAATTTTACTCATGTTTCATAGATTTCAGATGCGACATGTAATGATTTGTGCTAATTCGTGGTGTTTTTATGTGTTGGAATCATCCGGAAGAAAATATGAGACGAAGGTGGGAGATTGGAGCCAAAAAAAGAAAAATTTGAAAATAGCCACTTTGAAGCGCCACAAGCAGCATAGGGCGCTAATTGTGGCACAACAGTCAGAATGCAATTTTTCCTAGCACCAGGGATAGCGCCCCATGCTACCTTGGGCGATGGTGACGGGAAGTTTCTTCTATTTTAAACGGGACAAGGTTATTTCGTCCCAAGACCACCCCCCCCCCCCCCCCCCCCCCCCTTCAACGCATATAAAAGCAAGACTAAGCCTATTTTGAGAAGGGAGACGCCACTTTGAGGAAAAAGTACACAGGAGGAACATCCGGGAGCGAGGATATCCCAATTTTCTTCATCTTTTCTTAGTATTCTCAATTATTAAACACTTGTTAATTTGTTTTGATACTATCATGAGTGTCTATAACCCATAGTTCTGGGGTTGTGTTTTAGCCATGAATTTTGTTATTTAAAGTAGACTTAACCTTGATTACAATTCACTAATATATGGTTATTTCTTCAATTTTGTGATTAATTACTTAATTGTCTGGCCAACAATTAGGTTCTATTTACTATTTATACTATGCTTGGGAAAGTTATGTCTAGATTAGAGAATAATTGAAGAGAGAATGATCTTAACTCTGAGTGGGGGTGGATTTGTGGTTAGGATAGAAATATACCTAGTCACCATGCTTAATTAAATATCGTAATCTTTATGTGTTCTTAATAGATTGATTCCATAGGAATATAGGGGCTAATCTGTTTTGAACAGGTGAGTAGTAATTCCGGACAATACTAGGAGAGAAATTTTTCGATTAATTAACAATTATGAGTGAAATGTATGACAAGGAGAGTTAATTAGAACACAATAGGATTTGTGAATCGGTCGCAACCCTGGAATATTTGTCTCTACTGAATATACAACAACTATTTTGCTGCTTGACAAATTAGTTGCTTGTTAGAATTATTGTTTAGTATAATCAGTTTTGAATGTTGATTGACTCGACTGATTAATTATATATTGCTAAAATCGGAGAGCTCGATTTTACGGTCATTACGACGCTCAGAAGGCTCGAAGGCTCGAAGGCTCGAGTTTTGGCATTGAGGGGGGCATATCCAAGGCCCTCGACCTCGAGAAAGTGAAAATCGAAGATCAACATGGAAAGCCGGGAAATTCCCAAGGGGCACATGGTTAAAGCTGACAAGATGCACAAAATAGTACAAGTCTGTACCGTGTCATTAAATGGTTGTACCAGCCATATCTCTTTGAATTAATTACACGCATGTACTATGTTGGGGTTCCTTCTCATGTATAAAAGAGACCCTTGTCACTTTGTAACATACATGATATTCAATACAGGAACAAGAACATCATCTACTCTCAAACTAAAACATTCTCTACAATTGCTTCATTGATTTATTACCTTTCATTTATTGTGTTTTTGAATTATTCTTCATTTTTACTTGTTATTGATCATAAATAGACTATCCTTTAGGCCTCCAGCCTTGTTATATTGTTCTCAACACTCCTCGTCAAGATCCTAAGCTCGACCTCGAGGCTCGTTTAGACCAGCCTCGAGACCAGCCCCTCCGCCGCTCGGTTTGCTCGGTCTCGTTACCTTTTGTTCCTATCTCATTTTAACACTTCTCACTTAGCATCTACTACCTAAACAACTGGTATTAAAATATATCACATATTTTTAGAGCCTCATAATCAAATATAATTGTAATTACCGTTTTCAAGGTAAACAATTTGGCGCCTACTGTGGGGCTAAAAATAATAATGATTGTTTTAGTAATGGTTTTCTAAAAACACAAGTTATTCTTCACACTTTTTCTTGTCCAATAATCTTCAATTTCAGGTCAAAAACTGTCTAACTCAGTAAACGCACATGAAAACAACGGTCCAGAGGACCACGAAGAGAATGATGCAGCTACTTCAGGTGCCGGTATGCCACCAGAAAACCCTAAAGGGGCACCAATGCAAATTCTTGTTGATGAAGGCTCACGCAATGCTCAAAATATCGATGTGAGCTCTCACACAGACGAAAGTGTGTGTGTAGGAGACAAGCGTGAAGCACAGGGAGCCCCTGCTCAGAGGGAAAGGGAAGTTAGCCTTCATGTAATTTTTGAGATATTGCATACACAACAAGTGGCTATTGCTCAGCTACAAAGCCATCAGAGAACTCCAGGCACATCACCACCAGAAACGGCTCCTCGAGTCGAACATGCACTGGAAAGATCGAGCAATAATGGGTCAGCAGCCGACCCCGCCATTATGATGATGCTCGAAGAACTCGCAAAGAGGATTGAATCAGGCGAAAAGAAGATAGAATCTAACGACAAAAAAGTGGAGACCTACAACTCGAGGGTGGATCAGATCCTAGGAGCACCCCCGATTCTAAAGGGTGTAGATTCAAAAAGGTTTGTGCAAAATCCATTCCCATCAAGTGCAGCTCGTATGCCTATCCTGAAGAAATTCAGAATGCCCGATCTCCCGAAGTGCAGCGGAATCTCAGACCCCAACGAGCACATTACTGACTGCCTACACGTGTGCTGTAAAAGGGAACAACCTAAGAGATGAAGAGATTGAATCTGTTCTATTGAAAAAAATTGAGAAACATTATCCAAAGGGGCCACAATGTGGTATCATAATATTCCCCCGAACTCGATAGATTTTTGTGAAAGAACATGCTAGTGCCATCAAGGTCGCTACAAGGAAATCTGCTGTTTTCAAAATCAAGAAAAGGAATCGAGGCTTCCAGAAAGAGAGCCAAGGCCAAACAAAGAAAGGAATCAACCGTACATAGAAAATCGGAGAAATATCCCGAGACGTAATGTACCTCGAAGTGACCAAAGGATGGAACAAGGACAGAATCCTCAGGGACTAATGAACAAAGCACGGTTCGATAGGCATACACGGCCGATAGAGGCACCCCGACTATCTGAGTACACCTTCAACATCGATGTCTCAGACATTGTATCAGCCATAAGTAAGATAAAGGATACCAAGTGTGCGAGACCCATTCTATCAGATCCTTCGCAGAGCAACCCCAACTTGATATACAAATATCACGATATCCACGGTCATAGGACCGAGGATTGCAGACCGCTTCGAGAAGAGGTAGCCCGACTAATCAGCAAAGGGGACCGTCGAGAATTCCTCAGCGATCGAGCTAAAAACCAATTACGGGAAAGAGAGGCAAAGAAGAAAAGTGAAACAAAAGAACCACGACACGTCATCCACATGATTATTGGTGGAGTCGATGTCCCTCAGGGACCCATTCTTAAGGAAACAAAAGTATCCATCACTAGGGAAAAGCGAACCCGGAGCGACATACCCGAAGACGCCCTTTCATTCAGCGAAGAGGACATCAAGACCTTGTCTCAACCTCATAATGATGCACTCGTAATTTATTTATTTTGAATAAATTTCAACTTAAATGTGTGCTCGTCGATCCAGGTAGCTCGTCCAACATAATTCGGTTGAGGGTGATGGAGCAACTCGGGTTGCTCGGCCAGATCGTGCCCGCCTCTCAAGTCCTCAACGGATTCAACATGGCAAGTGAAACAACGAAAGGGGAAGTCATCCTCCCAGTCAACGTGGCCAGCAAAATTCAAGATACCAAGTTTCATGTCATCGAAGGTGACATGAGATACAATGCATTCCTTGGAAGGCCATGGATTCAGAGTATGAGGGCGGTGCCATCAACCATTCATCAAATGATGATGTTTCCTACGAAGGATGGAATAAAAACAGTATACGGGGAACAACACGCAGCAAAAGAAATGTTTGCAGTGCACGATGTGGCATCGACACCTTCTACATCGAAGGAGCAGAAAAACAAGCAAACAACCAAGTAACAATCACAAACTAAATCCTCGTAGGAACGAATAAAGGAACGTGTCGCGTCCTCGGATTGGATAACAAGAGCATATCAAGGCTTGGACTCCATCACAGCTAAGGTACAATCCTCTTTTTTTTTCTTTAACACGTTCCATTGACCTATGTGCAGGTGTTTGATTAGAAGGAATTGGAGCACCCTCTAGCTCGAAGGCCTTAGGTTTTAAAGCATGCGTTGCGCTCTTTTTCCCTCGCGTAGGATTTTATCCCAAATGGGTTTTACCGACAAGGTTTTTAACACGAAAACATCCATATGCTATCTAAGGAGAACTCACCAAGTATTCAGGGCTTCTCTCCAATCAACCTCAAATACTTAGGGGCATCCCCCCAGGAGATCATTGAAATATGCCAAAGAGGGCCTCGACAGGAAAATGATATATCGGACCAAACGGTCGAATGAACCGTGTTCGCATAGAATAATCGAACCCTCGATGGTAAAAATATGTATACTTGTACCAAGTAATCCGAGAGTATCTTTTATCATCATAACATTTCGCACATCAAAGAAGTTTGCTATTTTCACAAGAGATAGCCCCAGGGCCAAAAATTTATCAAGCCCCCGGGAACTGTCTTCGACAGTCACTCCATCCAGTCACCAAAAAATTAAAGCCATAATACCTCAAGGCCGGCAAATTCAAGCTCATAAGCCATCCCCGAGGCAATATCGACTCCGACTCGGGGACTATCCTCGATAGTCGTCTCATCAAGTTATCTAACTCGAAGCTGTAAGACCTCAGGGCCGACAACTTCAAACTCGTAAGCCCTCCATGAGGCACCATAAAAAATGTAAGACCTCAAGCAAGGCATGTACCAATTTGTAAGACCTTAAAAAAAGCATAATCCCAATATCAAAGTCAAGGCTATATATCGAACATGTAAGACCCCAAAAGGCATACCCTCGATATAGATGGCATGGCTATTTCACTCGAGGACTAAAAGGCTACGACCAAATACAATGAACACCATCATAAGGCTCTGACCAAACTAACATGACTCGGAGACGTCCGACTGTTGCCATAAAATCACAGGGCTCTAATTACTTCAAAAAACTTCAAAAAGAACCGATTAAATGTGGTACCGACCTAAAGCGTAAGAGCCCAAGTTTCCAGCTACATCAAAGGTCGTACCGACCTAAAGCGTAAGAGCCAAGTTGCCAGCTAGTCGTACCGACCTAACGCGTAAGAGCGTGAGTCGCCAGCTACAGGTCGTACAGACCCCAAAGCACCTCAGGGACGATTTGAAAACATTAGGGCTGTTGAGCTAGAGTCGGAACCCGACTCGGAGAAATGGTTAACTAAAGCGCCTTAGGGCCAAAAAATCGTAAGAGCCCAAGTCGCCGGCTACATATAAGGTCGTACCGACCTAAATCATAATAGCCCAAGTTGCCAACTAGTCGTACCAACCTAACGTGTAAAAGCCCGAGTCGCCGGCTATAGGTCGTTCCGACCCAAAAGCGCCTCAGGGATATCTGAAAACCTGAGGACCGTTGAGCTTGAGTCGAAACTCTTCTCGGAGACTAAGCCCGAAATGGTTAACTTAAGCGCCTCAAGGCCAAAAAAGCGTATGAGCCCAAGTCGCCAGCTACATCAAAGGTCGTACTGACCTAAAGCATAAAAGCACGTCGCCAGCTAGTCGTATTGACCTAATGTGTAAGAGCCCGAGTCGCCAGCTACAGGTAGTACCGACCGAAAAGCGCCTCAGGGCCGATTTGAAAACTTGAGGGCCGTTGAGCTCAAGTCGAAACCCGACTCGGAGACTACGCCTGAAATGGTTAACTAAATCACCTCAGGGTCAAAAACGCGTAAGGGCCCAAGTCGCCAGCTATACCAAAGGTCATACCGACCAAAAGCGTAAGAGCCCAAGTCGCCAACTTAAAAAGCCTCAGGACCGATTTATAACCCCAAGAGTTTCATCTCAAGGTCCAATTCATCAGGCGAAGTATTGACAAGAAAATCAAAGAAATCAAAGAATCTTCCATATATGTGCATTACAAATACATATTTACAACACTCCCACATGAGTCTTATACGAACAACAAAGCAGAAAATCTAGTCTACTCTCTGGACCAGCTCCCTCAAAGGCCCCTCAGACCATCTCCCACGGCGGCCTTCAAATATCAGCATCAACTCAAGAAGAATGGAAACACTTGGCGTCGATCTCATCCGCCTCGGCCTGCTTTATCTCTTCCAAGAGGTCAAAGCCCCTAGCATGTATCTCTTCGAGGGTCTCCCTCCAAGAGTTGCATCAGGCATACTTATTGCTCCTCCTCTCTCTGTCGAAAGCTTCTCTTAGCTCAGCCTGAGCATTGACAGTATCTATCAAATAAACAACCATTTTCTTATCGGCCTTCGCTCGAACTTCTTCAGCTTCAGCCCAGGCATCCACAACCTCAGCCTTTATATTTAAAAGATCGGTCTCAACCTCGGCAATCCTGCTCGTGTGAATCGAGCTACTTTCTCGAGCATTGTGAAGTTGCACCTCAAGGGCAGAGGCGTTGGCCAAGGAATTTCTTTGGGTCGCAACATGAACGCCTATCTGCCCCTTCAACGCATGGCATTCGGAATTCACCTACCCAACCTCGTCCCAAAGGCGTTCTAGTGTTTTCGTTTTTCTCTGCAGCTAAAGCACCAAAACATTAGTTCCCAAAAGCCGAAAAGGGAGCATGCTCTCCTTCAGGATAAGAGTTACCTGGCGCTCGAGATCGCCCCCATGGTTTCTACTCTGTTGCATCTCCATCCGAAGATGTATCAACCCCTTCATCTTCTTATTGCATAGAAGCTTGAGATATTTTTCCTTGCCCAAAGCTTCCCGCAGCCTGGGCTCACAACAAAGCAGCTCGAACTTGAGCTTATCAAAAACCTGCGGAAAAGAAGCCTCAGTTCAAAGAACAAAAATTCATAGCTAAAAAGCAAACAAGGACGATCAAATCTCACCTCGGAACAAAGCCGCTGAGCTTTCTCAAAAGTTGAGGATGCATCTACTAGCCTGGCTCCATCGGGCCCAGTTGAACCGCTCTCGGTAGGGGCATAGCGACTCGAGACACCACTTGGTTCAGGCGGCCCCCGGCCCTGATCATCCCTCGAAGTACCTTCGAGGGCAGAAGCAGATGATGGCAGGGAACCCTTGTTCTTTACCTCTTGTGGAACCTCTCCCTCAAAGCTAGAGGTCTCAGGCCTAGTAGAATCAGCGACCTCGAAAGCCCCCCTGGCTTGAGCCGTAGATGAAGAAACATCCAAATAATAGCCAACATATATGAAGACTTCTTCAGCGGTGGCATCTCCTCTTTGCTTCAGGGCAAACCCTGCCTCAGTGGGAATGTCCTCATCCATCGAGGACTTTTTTCGTTTATTATCCTCCTCGGCCCCGAAGCCGACGGTCCTTCCCTCTCCTCGAAGGGGCACGGTCTCACCTCCGAGAATCCACCAACACTAGTGGTAGCGGAGTTAATACACATAAAAGGAAACATTCTCAAAAGGGTAATAACATGGCTCATACCGTGGTGTTTTCCTTCCCATCTGCCCTTCGACAGATCTCGCCACTTGCGTTCACGTAGGTAGACAAAGTTGCCAGCTTCCGAGTCCAGTCCGCAAGATTGGGGATCTCTCCCGGCATCCACGGAACCACTGATAAAAATAAATAAACATCCTTATAAATCAACCAAAACAAAGAGAACTAAGGTACGACATAGCTTACGTTTAAAGTTCCATTTCTCGGGAAACGGCAGGAACTCTGCAGCAATAATATCGGTGGTCCTAACTCGGACAAACCGACTCATCCATCCTTGGTTCTGGTCCTCGTCGTCACTATCAGCGTCATAGCACAATCAGGCCCTGACAATGCATAGGTTGATGCAGTATTATAAGGTGGCTAAGGTTAAACTCGAGCCCAGCTATTTCGGTAAAATACCTCATCATCAGCACTATCCGCCAAAAGGAGGGGTGAATATGAGCTAGGGTGACTCAGTACCTCTTGCAGAACTAAAGAACCTGGCGGTCGAGGGGGATCAACGTGAATAGATACCTATATACGTTCAAGAATCCCTCCACATGACTCATGATATTCTCTTCTCGAGAAGGTATCTGTAGCATCACATTTTCTCCCCAGCCGCAGTCTCTCATTTCGACCTCGAGATGGTTTTCTTCTATCAATCGGATGAACCTTGAGGCATGCTCATAATGGCCTGGGGCGTTGAAAGGTTTCTCCAATGCAAAATCTTTCTTCAAAGCAAAGCAGCTCGATGTCAACTCACCATATGTCGGCGGTGTACCACCGGTCGAGCAAGATGCATAAGAAAGGTTCTCCTCTTCTTGGTGAATAGATTTGGGCACGACAGCCATAACTACCCAAGCAAAGATAAATAAGAAGGAATGAAAGTAGTTTTTTTAAAAATGGGAAAAGGAAGAGAAAGTTGAAAGGAAAGCTATGTTTTGCAAAGATGCAAGACTTAGAATGAAGAAGAATCAAAAATATATATAGAGCAAGATTTGGCTAACCAACTACTTTGAAAGCCATTAAATTTCTCACAAAGTCGTCATAACGTTTGGGGAAGTGTACCGGTGGGGCCACCTCGGTCACTTCACGGTCACATCACATAAATGTCACCATCATATAGAATTCGAGGGATGGAAGCACACATGCCGACCTAACCTTGATAAGGCGTCCGTTCTTGAGGAGTTCCTCTATTGCAAGTACGGGTTCCGAAGGGCTAAAGGTCGAAGCTTTAAAGTCAACTTTTGTGGAAACATTAAAAGACAAAGTTTATAGATATGTAACAACATAGTATTTTATTTCAAAAAATACGTTTACAAAGATGTTTCTACAAAAGTTCACCCGAGGGTCCCATATACAGAAAGAGGAAAAAAAAGCAAAATAGCAGAATAATTTACTCTTCGCCTTCGCTGCTATCCGAGCCACTTTTAGGGCCCTCATCCGATGTAGTCGGCATTTATAATTCTTCTTCCAGGGCCCTAGCTTCTTCGATCTCGGCACATAGATCGACGCCCTTAGCGCTCACTTCCTCGAGGGCTTGCTTCCTAGCTTGTATGCGGGTATAAGCAACTGCCCAAGCCAGCTTTATCTCGGCCTTCTTGGATATCTCCTTGGCTCGATCATTTGCAGCAACAGCATCTCTCTTGTATGAGGAGACATATTCATTAGCCTCGGACTTGGCCATATATAGTGCAGCAGCCTCCTCCTGAGCACCTCGAAGAAGGTCTTGAACCGAGGATAGCTTCCCCCGAAGCGTCTCCCTCTCCGAAGCCGCGACATCATTCAGCCGAGCTAGCTCTAGGATTTCGGCATCCTTGGCTGCAACCTCCTCTCGAAGCCCCTCCACCAGGGTGTCCTTCTGCCTAATCTGAAAAGCAGAAGATAATTCAATCAACACCAAGCACTACAACTAAAATTAAAAGTGTGGGTACCAGCATACCTGCTCGGTGAAGTCGGCCTTCTCCCGAAGTGCTTTCTCCGAGATTGCCCGGAGGTTGGTCAATTCCTCCTCCTTTCGAGCGAATAAAGGCTCCAGCTCGACCGACTCTGACATAAGCTTCTCAAGCTCCTCTCCCCGATGAGTCAAATCATCTTGCATCTTGGAGAAGGCTTGGTCATACAGCTTCTTAACCAGCAACACAAAGAAGGGAAATTAGAAAAAAAGAATAGAAAATCAAAAAATAACATATTATTTCTCAAATGTCACCTACTTTTATAGCCCCTCGGCTTCCTCAAGAGAAACTGGGGCATCAACATCGGTCTCCTCATCTACGCCCTCCAAATAGTCTACAAATGCATCATCCTCTCCACAAAAGGTCTCTAGAGCGGGAACACCCCTAACTTGAGCATCCCATATATCCCCTGGAGAAAACGACTGGCTCGACTGAAATCCCCCAGCGGCATCGGCCTCTGTCGAGATTTGTTCCCGATCCTGGAAAACTCCAGTAGCAAGCCCTCCGAGCTCCTCAACACGGATTGTGCAATGCCTGATGAGCGTCTCGAAGACTGCGCCCAAACCCTCCTTGAGGGTCTCCTATACGTGGCGGGTCCGCATCGACCGCCTCTAACTCACCAGACGACCGCCCAACAGCTCTCAAAGCCTCATCACTTCATTTTTCCTTTTGTACCAAAGGGCAGGCATCATCGATCTCTTCCTCAGCCCGCAGGCTCTCAGCAGTCGTTGAGGACAAGACCGTGGCATCAGTCCTAGGCTTTCGAGCCTTTGACCTTTTTGATTTTGGGGACTCCGCCAAGGCCTCCTTCTTGCTTTTCTATTCCTTGGCGGTCTTCGGGGCCTCTTCCTTACCACGTGGGGGTGTCCGCATCAACACGCCTTCACCAAGTCCTGCACAAACATATTATGTCAAAAAAACATCACCATCAAAAGTGCTTACAAACAATGAGAAAACAATAGCAACAAGAGCATACCATGGATCTTTTCCTGCCACCGCGTTTTAGCCAGCTCACGCCATACGCATTTGTTGTATGGGAAAGCGGTATCTAAATGTTTTATCCACCCCAGAAGGTCGTTAACCGCGATGAGAAACCAAATAATGGCTGCATAATTAGATGTAAATCAGTCGAAAGAGAAACAGACGGCAAAGCATACTCAATTCAGGGGTACTTACATTTCATATTATATTTCTCTGGGAATGGGATTCTGTCAGCAGTGATGATGTTCGAAGTTCTAATTCTAAAAAATTAGCTCATCCATCCCTGATCTCTTTCCTCGTCGATGCAGGCGAGAAATGGCTTAGCAGATCGACGGTGCAGTTTAATAAGGCCCCCACAGAAGAGTCGAGGGTTGTACAATCTAATCAAATGGTCGAGGGTGAAAGTCATTCCCTTGACCATGTTGGTAATATGTCGAAACATATATACAATCCTCCAAAAAGAAGTATAGATCTAACCGAGTGTCACTGGGTATTGATGGAAAAAATCAAGAATAACCGGACCAATCAATGGAGAAGAAGAATCTACGGGCCTAGGGTAAATGAGTATGTATTTACACTGAGAAAGCCAGCCCTATGTGTGACTATGCTTTCATCAGTTGTAGGGATTTCTACTCGAGTCGCTTCCCTCTAGTGGCAGTCCAACTTTACCCTGTAAGTATCAGTTACTGCACTTATATATCGAGACATGGGCTCACATCAGCCCGGTGTAGAAGGGGTTTTTCAATTGTGAAGTTGGAGATGGTGTCAGAGGAACCAGGGATGCATTGCTCGATGGTAGGAAGAGTTTTTTGACTTGCCCTTATACTGGCATGATGAAGAAGCGGCCCCATCCTCTTGTGGTACATTTTTGGAAGTTTTGGCTATGAATATAATCGAGTTTTGAAGAGGGAAGACGAAGAATCTAACACAGACAGAAGGTGAAATTGGAAAGAACTTGGTAAAAGTTTGAAGGATTGAAGAAGATGTAAACTTGTGAAAAGGAAAGCTCAAGTTGTTATCGACAATATTAATAATTCTTCGAGGCCAGTCTGCACATCACCAAGCCATCAAAACAGAACTTCCCCAACTTAACCAAGTCACGCAAGCCGTGAAACCCAAGAGTATTTCCATAAAATATTGGTGAAGCATTAATACACCAAAAGACCAGTTAGTTACCTTTGTTGCTATGTTGACCCAACACCACAGAGCTGACCCATTTACGCTAATCCTCCTTGACTTGTCTTCAAGTCAACACTTTACTGTATCGATAAATAATGATCCTAAGTCAAAGCACGTTGTGGAAGACCGTAACGCGAACCACGTCGTCCAAAACCCATAAACCGCTATATTTCCCGTGGAGCACCCAACGATGCTGAAACCGAGATACCTACTCTAAAGACACCTTCTGTGCATCTGAAGATATTTCTCTAAACTCTCAAATATTGGAATATTAATTTAGTAATCATACAGCTATACCGCAATTTCAACATCATCCCAAGAAAATCTCAGATCTTAGTCATGTACAATTTCGGGGAACCCCTCAACACTGCATATATACCTCAGACCCAATACTTATATGACACTTGCCCATGCAATCTGATCATTGATAATGGACTCCCTTACATGGCGTGGATTCATAGGGAACAACATCTAATGATCCACATTACCAACATTCAAAAGCTCGTACAACACCAATCAGATACACAAACCAGTTGCATCCCACACTTGAACAACTGAAGATCTACCAAAACGTCTGCTTCCTTAATCTGGAAAATACCTTGAGACAATGATCGAGAACCTATGGCCCCCTCGTAGCCCATACGTAGCATTATAAACCGTCAAAGCATAGTTAATACCGATCGCAGAACATCATATACGAGTGGATGTAAAGGGATATAACATATATGATTCAAGTTGAAGCAATGTTGCACGATAAGGAATGAAATGAATGTTTCCTAATAGTTATGTAGCCTCTGAAAGGTAAGTACAGATGTCTCCGTATCGATCCACAAGACTCTACTAAACTTGCTTATGAATCGTTGCACCTATGAACCTAGAGCTCTGATACCAACTTGTCATGACCCCAATTTCCCATCTTAGGATGTCATGATAGCACCTAGTCTCTAAGACTAGGTAAGCCTAATACATGTTGATTTAATAACAGAATTGAACTATTTAATCATTTATCATAAACCATTAAATGATATACATATACGCAAGCGGCCAATAGTTATACATACGCCCAAAATCGGTAGCAAGGAGTCATAAGCACTAGTAAACACACTAGAATTTCTAAACATAATACTATTTTGAATAATAATTTAACGGTAGCATAATGAAGTAAGATGCTGACTCCGAGGCCCCGGAACGTCAAACATGTAAACCATGAAGTCTCTCTTCGTGCAGATGCAACTGCCAACAACACCATCAGAATATCTGGATCTGCACAAAAATGTGTAGAAACATAGCATGCAACAACAGTGTCACGACCCAAACCGATAGGCCGCGATGGGGCACCCGATACCTTACTCAACTGAGTACGAACGTAACGTATCTTTCTTATTAAATTATCACATACACGTGACATACAAGCCTAATAGGTCAACATAATCATTTGCAAACTTAAAACATTGGCCGACAAGGCCGTACAATCTTTCACGTATACGACATATGTCTATAAGCCTCTAAGAGTACGTAAATGTCATAAAGGTCGGGATAGATTCCCGCCATACCAAATAATACCCGTCTAAATCATACTAACCAAAAAATCGACTCCGAAGCAAATGGAGCGCACCAACATCTTCCGCTGAGCTGATAGCCTACTTAGAGGGCTCTCGACCTGTCTATCGGGACCTGCGGGCATGAAACGCAGCGTCCCCATGCAAAATGGATGTCAGTATGAATAATGTACCGAGTATGTAAGGCACATAATGTACATAAGAGACATGGAAGAAATATAGAGTACATGACTCAATCTGTAAGTCTGAATAACTTTGTAAATCCTAAATTACTTTTAGCAGCATGCATATGCGTATGAATGTCATGTCGTGCATAGTTATATGTGTCATAACATCATCAGACTCTGAGGGCATCCCATCATATCATATCGGCCACTGTGGGCAACATCATCATCATATACCAACTAATCAGGTGGTGGTGCGTATATAACGTCGTAACCTTTTCCCATATCCCATATACATATATTTACATATAGATGCGTATATAAAGTTATCTGGTGATGGGTCAATGCACATGAATGAAATGCATGAAAAGTACATTAATAAAATCTTTCGGAGCTTCATAAGGCCATTTGCCTTTGAGTAATATCATAAAGTAAACTCTTTTTAACTTTTATATTTTTCTGAGACCCATGAACATATGATAAAATATTATGACACATGAAAATTCATGAACATAGATATCTCTAAAACTTCTATGAATAGAGTCATTTATGCATTATGTGCATTTGCACGTTTCGTTCGTATCGCATGGATCATGCCAAAAAAAAGAAAGGATAGCTTTAACATACCTGCGATTCTCCGAACAGTCCCTCGAACACACAAAAATCGCGACAAAATACTTAAAGGCCGATCAGAGTAAGGAAAAATCTATATGATATCATTTTACCGCATAATTTGTGCTATCTTTCCCACCAATTTTCACACCATTTGGGTAAAAAAGTGGAGCATCACGTGGAGATCAAGAGAACCAGCAGACACAGCAAAGACTATAGGGATTAATGAAGAAATCTATGAATTATTTGAAGGTGTTATTCTTGAGGAAATTACAGGCTCTATAAGGCTAGAAGATCGAATTGGGGCCTCTAGAAAATTGAAGTGCAAGAAAAAAGTATATAGTGATTCATCCCTTCCTAAAACACTTAACAACCAACCTTAATAAGTTAAAGAAACCTTCTTTAAATTATTGTCTTATGTGGGGCCCACTTTAGGATGACTAATCCTCAAAATGTGACACTTATCAAATGGATCTAAGAGTCATGTTCATTAAAGTCATTGGCTGCCATGTTATGGATTTTGTCCAATAATTAACCACCAATTATCTTAATCAATTTGCTAATCTCTCATTAACCAATTATCCAATTAGCCACATAATTAAGAATTATCTCAATTTACTCAAATTACTACTCACATTTAATATACTTTATACACCTTCCTATGATGACCATGTGGTACCTTGTACGGTAGTAGTCCATAAATATCGAGTATTTTAGCTCGTCCGTATTTTATCTCAAATTGTCAAACTTCGACGAAATTCATTTTCTTCGATTTGCTTGCCCTCTCACCTTCACGAATATACTCTTCACTTTTTTGAAATAGCATAATGCTTATAATCTCAAAACAACCCCATTCCTGAACTTACGTTGATTAACTTATGACGAAATTTTAACATACGAAAATGCGGAATGTAACATCATTCCCCCATTTGGAACATTCGTCCTCGAATGTTGACTAACGCACTTATCATTCTCATAATTGTTGCTTCGAGTACTTTAGTGCTCTTTTTTCCATCTAGGCTACTGTTCTCAGAATAAGTCCAACGGTTAGGGCATTCCTACCTTTAGTCTTCTTCCTTATACCATGACTTGGGGTCATAATCTTTCCAATCTTGTAATTGTTTCTACCTTCTATCATGCAGCATGTATGACTTTGACATTGTAAATCCACCTATGTGACTCCTCCCCTTTTTCCTCTAGCTTCTAGCCAATCTCTAGGCATTACTTCGCATACATATACAGAGCTTGATGAAATGTCCCTATGTGCATTTGTGGGTATACTAAATTTCTTTGCTTGGTATTCTATTTAGATTACAAATATTGGTATATCTTACTTCATAAATCCGGTTATCCATCTGTATAACTTTACTGTATATAGGTAGGTCATGCAATACGATAACTCTTACTTCAGTTTATTGTTGCGGAGGTCTGCTACCAAATTCCAGGTTACTCTCATTACTTATCCAATATGCATGAATCTATGTCCTCTAATGCTTCCACATTATTATTCATCTTGAGAAGACGGCCTAATATCATCTCATACTTTGTGACTTGTGTCCATTTATTATTGATTCACCTCAATATTGATCTACAATATACCACTGATAACTTGGAACCTCTTACATAATCACTAGGGCTCATGTTGCATCGTAGAACATTTGAAGTGATTTTTCTGATCTACTTGGGTTATATGATAATATACTTCTATAACCGTATTTCATAACACCCCAGTGTGACTCGCCTTACGTGGCTATTTTAATCCTGTAAAACTCATCACATCCTCTTCAAATCATTACTCAATCGAAGGCCCAAACGTTATCATTTATCTATCACAATTATGCCCTCATTGTACTATCAGTGTAGTTCTCCATCTCTTCTAAATGCCATTAGCCTTAGACTCGTCTGAGTTGATTCAGACTATACTAAGCTTTGTATAAATTAAAGAAACCATTAGGTCTCCTGTTTTTATGGGTTAATCCTAAGGACTTTATCCATTCTCATCATCTTTCTACTGACCCTTTCGTATCCTTACTCATGTCTTCCTAAAACCTTGTCGCTTTACCGTATTTTAGCTTGCGGCCTACATACTCATCTATACTACTCGCAACCTTCCTTCAAATCGCTTGCACACAAATGTCTTTATGTGATTTTGGAACATCAGAAGAGACATCACATCATCGCTAACTCTTCTTTACTCTCTTGGCCAGATCTCTTGATAACTAGAAACCATAGGTTGGAAGATATTCTACTGACGATGCCGCTATTATTCTTAGATACTGAATCCCTGCTCTTCTAGCCTATTATCCAAAGTATGGATTATTTACTATATTCTGTCTTTAAGTATCTCGTACGTTGTTAACCTTTACCTTACTTACCTTTAAATATAGCATTGTATCTTCTATCTCCTTCATGACCTCCCTTCAACATAGGTAAGATTCACGTCCATAACTTGGAGCTCTTTTATAATACTTGCACCTCTAGTGCATACACAATCCGGTGGGAGCTTCACACTGAATTCTTATGAGGCTGGTACTTTTCTCACATGCATCATCATAGAGCCCTTATAAAATATGGCTATTGTACTATCTCTCTTGTACCTCTGATATTAAGAGTGATTCTACAATGTTCTCAATCATGATGTTTGTAACTTTTTGGGTCCAATAAGTAGACTCCTAATTTACTTAGTTGATGTAACTTTTTAGTTTCCTCTTTCTTCTGATTAGCCTTTATGTAGGCTCAAGCTATCTTTCGATATGTGGCTCATGGAATTTAGTTATTACTTTAGCCTTTTATGGACGCTATGGAAAATCATGATATAATCTTCTAATGATTCAATCCTTTGCCTATGACCTGGACACAATTCCTTCTTTTAGCTTATATCGGAGTCTTCTACGGCTGATTATTAATCGAATAATTCCTTTCGTTCCATTTCAACTTTCTTCAAATGTAAATAATTCCTTTTCCGCCCTCTTTTGCGTGCATACTTAGCTTATCTGAGTTCTCACGCATGCCAAAGTTTTTGTGCAATTCATACGGTCTCGAATATTTTTCTTGGTTTTACTCCCCGCTCATTGGCCATGGTAGGTGCAACTTTCTTTTGGAGTGCATAGAATTTTTTAGTTAGACTATTTTTACATAACCCTTTCCTCTTTAGGTCACTGTGCTTTGGTGAAAGCGTTCTTCCTTATTTCCTCAACTAGTCTTTCACTGTAGTACTTAGGGAGGACCCTCTGACTCTCGTAAAGCTGTAAAATTATTATGTAGTATACGAGACGGATTTTTTTTTTGATGTCATTCCTTGCCTATAATTATCCGTAGTTACTTACCTCTACGCCCTTGTACTTGTAGGGTTTCTTCTGAACTGATATTTTGACTATCTTCCCAGTGGCATTCTCTTTTATTTTCGTAATACTCAGATGGTACCTTTTTAACTTCCCCAACTCTTATACGAATATATCTCAAGTATCAGAATGTCATAACTGCGAGACTGAATTCCCTATGTTGGGGCTCCCTACGTTTATCTTGCATTGATCTATTGATTTATCTTTTATCCTCCTACATAGCCATAACTGGGCTCTTCCTGAATCAACTACTAACTACTCGTTGGCCCATTCTCATATCAATATTTCGAGTAATCTTTCTCGGGTTATTCCCTTTGTCTTAACTCTCCTCTTGCACTGGCTCCTTATTTATCAAAAACATCCCGGGTTGGAAACCTTACTTCCTTTCCTTGACGTCGTGCTTACATAATGTTCTGGAATTCCAGCATATCCGTAGGATTTGGATAAGTGCAATCTTATTTCTTTCTCATTTTTATCGCATTTTTCCTTCAAAATTCCATAATTACTAGAACTACTTAATTCTGACTTAATGCCATATCATTCCATACCCCCCCCCCCTTTTAGGGGAGTACTAAGAGTTGGAGCTACGACGATCTTCCTACAGATGTTTTTCCTTTTCAAATTTTGCGTCCTTTCACATCATCGATGACCCTTACTCGCCTTGCGGTAATCCTTCTGTACCAAGGATAACAAAATTCCTTACTCGAGAGAGCCACACTTAGTGTAACTGGCACATACAGTCCCTTAAGCTTAACTTTGCTCACATTTCTTGCTTTAGGGAAGCGTTTTCCTGAATGATCATTCTCCGAATTTCTCATAAATATTCTTCTGTTGTCCATTCTATTATTGTCGGAACGCAATCTGAAATTCTCATGATGTCGGCCATTATCAAATCACTCAGTCCCTAATTCATGTTTAGTTTGTCCTATTCACCAATCCATACTGATTTCTATTATTTTTGGGGTCTAACTTTTCCTTCAGGTAGTTGTGTTGGAGTTGCGAACTTATTTCTCGAAGAGAGGATATGACTTCATGGCCTATACTCTTTTGGTTTCTCAAGGCCTGTCATCCCTTGTCTTTTTCTTCACTTGTCCATAGACTCTGTAATACTGTCATCTTTTTGACCTACCGTTGTCATCCATGTATCACATCTTACTCTTAATGCTTAATTGGCTCTCTTCTTATATCCTGCTAACATTTATGTCTATCACTTTATTCTGAAAACTTCAACAAGATATTCTTTTGCTTTTAGCTCCCCTTAGCTCCATCCATTGGCTCTTCGGGTTGCCTAGCATTATCTCTCTACTAGGGACGGGAGTCATACTAAGATAATATTTATCTTTTCCAGGCTTCCGGTGCCTATCTTTGTAGTACTCATATCTAGTTGTACGATGTTAGAGTGCATTATCTGGGTGTCTCATAAGGAGATCTATTAACACATTTACACTATCCTTCGGAAATGTCGACTAACTCTACCAATCCATCCCCTATTTTGGGTTACTCTAACCCCAGTCGGACCCTGATAACCCGTCCTTCTCTTTAACCATATCTGTTAGCTTCCATAGGGCATGACTGAGATAGATGTGGCCGATTGTACGTACGTCTGTTACTATTGAGGGTAACTCACAATGCTTATATTTCTCTTCCTGAATGGTAAACAAGGATAATCTTTATTGACTGGGTACCTTGTACCCTTCTTCACCTTGCTTCTTTTACTTGCTGCAACTCGTGACTAACACTTGATTCCATTATTCCTTTTTACCGTAAGAGTAGATAAGTATTCTTTCCTAAAAGTTCCATTAACTCTACATGGATGATCTACTGAAGACCTCTCATTTACTCATCATAAGCATGATGCGAAAATTATGTTTGTCTGACTCAACTCTTCGACAACTATATATCATTGTTGTATTACGAATAAGATAAAGTTTGGAAATTGAGTTCTTATAGTTGAGCTCTATCACACGACCCAGAGTAAGAAGAAAGAGTGACAGTCCTAAATGCCCTGTAGCCTCCTGCTTATAAGTGTGGTGCATGACACACCCATAAACAAGACTCTACTAGACACGGCTTGTAGACTTCCTAGGACAGAACTGCTCTGATACCACTTTTGTCACGACCCAAACCGATCGGCCGCGATAGGACCTGATACCTTACTCGACCGAGTACCAACGTAACATATCTTTCTTATTACATTATCATATACACGTGACATATGTGCCTAATAGGTCAACATAATCATTTGCAAACTTAAAACATAGGCCGACAAGGCCATACAATCTTTCACGTATACGACATATGTCTACAAGCCTCTAAGAGTACATATATGTCAAAGGTTGGGATAGAGTCCCGCCATACCAAATAATACCCGTCTAAATCATACTAACAGAACAAGCGACTCCGAAGCAAATGGAGCACACCAACATCTTCCGCTGAGCTGATAGCCTACTTGGAGGGCTTTCGACCTGTCTATCGGGACCTGCGGGCATGAAACGCACCGTCCCCAGGCAAAAGGGACGTCAGTACGAATAATGTACCAAATATGTAAGGCACATAATGTACATAAGAGACATGGAAGAAATATAGAGTACATGACTCAATCCGTAAGTCTGAATAACTTTGTAAATCATAAATCACTTCTAGCAGCATGCATATGCGCATGAATGTCATGTCGTGCATAGGTATATGTTTCATAACATCATCAGCCTCTGAGGGCATCCCATCATATCATATCGGCCACTGTGGGCAAAATCATCATCGTATACCAGCTGATCAGGTGGTGGTGCGTATATAACGCCATAACCTTTCCCATATCC